>JADLZN010004017.1:239749-291161 GCA_018155175.1 Sinocyclocheilus anophthalmus | reverse complement strand
TCAAGATTAGGTTTCTTAAGCAGAGGGTGAACCACAGCATAAAATAAAATACAGGGTAATACAATAAAATCAGAACAAAATAAATACAAATGTACGATAAAGCAGTAACTCAGTAATACATTATAACACAAATGCAAATAAAAAAATCTAATAAAATGAATAGTAAAGGGGAGGTCAGCCAGTATGTTTTTTCCGAACACAGACGTCATAACTTATCAATCACATGCTATGTTAGTAACTATTATGCAGTGTGTACAGCACAGTAATCAGTGTTGTGTGTGTTTCTGCGCTCAGCACTGGTGGAGGGCCTGTCTGACTCGTGCTGACGCGGAGCTCCAGCAGGGGGCGGCGCTGCGTCTGCAGGCGGCCTGGAGAGGCTTCAGAGAGCGCCGGCTGTTCCTGCGGCGGAGGAGAGCGGCGCTGATCATCCAGACGCGCTGGAGGAGAGTCCTGCAGATGCAACACTCGGCCGCGCGCCTCATACAGTCTGTCTGGAGGAGCCTCAGACAGAGACACAGCTTCCTGCAGCAGCGCCGTGCCGCCGTCACGCTACAGGCCGCCTGCAGGGGGCAGCGCGAGCGCCACAGGTCAGTCAACACCTACACCAATGCCTTTGCCAGATGTGTTTAATCAAAGAGATTGCATTGCGTTAAAGGGACAAATTTGGGTCAGTTCATGCTTTCCCTGGGAATCGAACATGGGGACTGGAACCTAACCTTGAATAACTGTCGCTTGTGCTTCATGAAACTATATATTATAGTAGCCTAAAACTAATGTTGTATTTGAAAATTTAATGAATTAAGTCCTTTTAAAACCTAGTATTTAGTATTTATTTTATATTTTAGCATTTAAAATAATCTAATTGTATATTTTAGTTGATTTATATTATCTATTGTTCCCACACTTTATTAAATATTATCTTAAACATGTAAATTTATATGTAGATTGTTTCTCATAGGTGTAGGATGGAGGTGACGTAATTTATTTTCAGATTGAAAAATATTCCTTTATCAAACATTTTTTTTTTTTTATTTTAGATTTTTAGCAATAAAAGATTTTATAAACTTGTATACTATATTTAAATTGTTTATTGGGGTCTCTATTATTGTAATGATTATAATAAAGATGTACATGATCAATTCTGATAAATGTACACGATAACCATATTTATGAGCTATTACCGTCCCATTCTGAATAATATGTAGATTATATATGTAGATGTATTTTTTTCAATATTTTATTCAATTTCTTTTTTAAAAAATAGTAAGAGATTTTTAGCATAAAACTAATGTTATACTTTATTTATTAAAATATTTTATTTAATTTCCTTTTAAAAACAAATGGGTATTTTTAGTATTTAGTTGAGAGTTTTTTCGCACCTAAATAATTTAACCGTGTTTTTATTGATCTCTTTTTTTCAATGATTTAATGAGCTTAAGTCAACTTATATTAAAAAGTAATGCATGTAAGATCAGTTATGTAGATGGTCATATAGTTTATCCGGATGAGAGAGAGCCTTTGTTTAGAACTAATAAAATACAAAACGTTTAATTAAAATGATGAAAAAATGTAATCTCATTGGTCCAAAATCTCCCTTCCAATCTTCTTGGACACGGCTATGTTGATTGGCGACCCGGGCGTTTTGAGTGACTAATCTGACTTGGGACAGTCCGAGGTTTGGCGAGTGTTGATGTTTCGTTGTTTGTTCCACTTTGCGATTTCCTATTGACCTATTTTGGTTGCGAAAAGCAAACCAAACATAAGAGTGTACCATAAAGGTTCTTTAAATTACTGATGTTTTAAATAATGAAAAGACATGGAGCATATCATAGGCACACTACAACGTATCCACCTGTTATAGAATTAAGAAAAGTATCACGCTAAGCATGATAAAATGGACACATAGAGATCGTGAAATCCCAGCACAATCATTAAGGCATTCGTGCTGCAACGCATTAATCAGCATCCATAAATCGTGCATTAATATATGTATGTGTACTTGGTATACCGTAATTATGCATACTACAAATACACCACCCTGAATGTATTATTTCCAGAAAAGTGGATTTTCCTATAGATTCAATATTTTTATTTATAATTAAAATTATATTATCGAATAAAAATGTTTGGAATATATAAAGATAGAATGGCCCATAATTCCAAAATATACTATGCATGTGTGTGTATTATAGTACATAAAAATATACAGCATATATATTCAAACTAAGACTTTATGTTGGATGCGCATCTACTCCTTTGCGATAATCGTTTTTTGACAGCACTAATAAGCATAAATAAACATCTAAATAGGCAAGATAGAAAAAGGAGAAACAATAAAATATAAATATTTTCTGATTTATCAACATCTAGCTTGATGTCCTATGGATGGAAAGTGTCATAAATGGTGTTGTTTTTTCCAAAGGTGCCGCCTTCTTCGAGGCAGCGAGTGGAGAGAACAGCCTCTGTGAAACACGGAGCAAAGTTTACCGCCCAACACAAACCCCACACGAACTGTCCAAGAGGAGAGCGTGGACCCGAATACTCGTCGGCAGACTATCAGAAGCGCTAGACGACAGTTCGCTGAAGAGCCGCTCACACGCCAAAGCCGCATAGACGTCACCTGTCCCGCCCGGACGGGCTTTAGCCAACGAGATCTTGCCCTGCAGTTCTCGAGGCTTTATTGCTCAATAGTGCAGCCCCCGATTCCAGTGGGCAACGTTTTTTGCTTACGTCACTGTTATTTGCTTACTCGTCTAATGACTCATCACCCCTGACTCGCTCGTCCCAGCAGAGCCCCATATTGGACTGAAGTGATTCGAGTCCTTGGCTGTACCGGAACCCGAGCCGACTTGGAGGGAGAACCAAGCAGTCTGGCCCTCCTTCAAAACCTACAATTTAAACTCGCAGAATGAGGCAGCAGCCCGCCAAGCACAGTCGGGAGCAAAAAGGAGTCCAGTTGTGGTCAAATCAGCATGCAGAAGGAGATCCTGTGGACAAACTGCCCCTGGAAGCTCTGCAGAAACCCGAGACGAGGACGCTGGGGAGATTGGCTAGCTCTGCTCCGGCATCCTCAAGCCACAGAGCTGGCCCTTGTGTCTTCCAAAACCCATCAGCTGGACTCGGGGACTCGGTAGAGGAAGTGGTTCAGAGCCAAGAAGGAGGTTACAGAAGAACGACTAGTTACGCTCAGGACGCATACACATCACGTATGAAGGGGAGAAAGCCTTCTCTCCCCAAACGCAGCCGACTGACCCTCTTTCCAAGTGAGTCACGTCAAGTTAGGGATGTAACCCTATTCACGGCAATCTCAAGCTTCGATTAAAGCACCCGCAATCCCCGTGACGCTGTGGTTTACAGTGAAGTTAATAGGGGCTTTGTAAAATAACAAAATGCTACACACAGTTACATTGTCATTCAGTGTAACACAATATTTATGAAAAAATTCAAACAACATGCTTATTCTGACATGTACATATTAAAATATATAAAATAATAAGTGAGCATATTAAATTTGATTGGGTTTTAAACGAGTAAAAAATTCTTACTGACAAACGGGCAAAACCTAGGATCGTGGCAAATTTTAAAAATGTAAAATTACAACTAATTATTATTTGGGGTGAAAGTAATTCGTCTGGATGTTCGCTGTAAATATGCCTGAGAAGATTGTTACACTGAATCACATTTTAGTGGGTCTAAATCAGGGGGAAAATGTATGATATTTATTTTTTGCCCAGAAAAACTAAAACAAAAATACAATTACATTAACCGGAAAACCTTTTACAATTTTTTTTAGGGAAAAACAACACAATTTAAAGTCAGTATGACCTTATGGTTTGTATGCGTAATTCCTACCACCCCCGTATTGTTCTCTTGACCCACGGGCTCCACGTGTTTCGCGTGACATTGGTTTTGAGTCTTAGCGTCGATGAGGTGGCATTCACGACCCGTTGTTCCGGTGTGTTGGTTGTGGTCAAGGGGCTCGCTCGCTTGCCTGTGTGTTTTCGGCCTGCACCGGATAATGACCTGGTGAATCAGGAGCGATCCAGGCTGCTTCAACCACAGTGAGAGGCATGGATTCAGACGGTTTCAAAAAACAGAGGGGGAGGAATCCTTTTATTTTGTTCAGATTTTATTTTTCCAATTTTGAAATACTTTCCTTTTTGCCAAATGGTATCAATTGGTTTATGTATATTCACAAATAAACAGTTTAGTATAAACCGTATTTGTAATACTTCCACTTTACTATAATTGAGTATTGGTATTATAGTCTTATTCCTATCCTATAATTTTGTATTTATCAACAAATGTGATTATGCTTAACATTGTCATATCTAAATCACGTAATATATTATTTAAAAAATAGTGTTTTAGTTTTTTTTAATATTTTAATACTATAATAATATGTCTTATACTTAATTACTGAATATAATTGTTTTATAATATTTTTTATGATAACAACTGTATATCATGATATATCTAAACATTTACTATATTATTTACAAATAGTTTCTAATCTTTTTATATGACTCTAAGTATATAAGTTATACCTTAATTCTGTACCTCGAAAGTTTTATTTGGTACATTTTTATTTTGGATTTGACAAATTTTCGCTTCTGGATAGTACTGTAGTCTAGGTATATAATTCTTTCAGATATTAAATTGTTTTTAGTTATCATTTTTACTGCATTTTATAAATACTTCCTCCAATGCCCAATAGTTGTTGTACTATAATTTTAGTTGTATGTATATTACATTTGTATTATGTTGTTATTTATAATATAGTTAGCTATATTACTGCTATATTTACAAACCCCTTTATCATACTATGTACTATTAGCATAGTTATGATAGTGATTTTATTTTACCTTATATTCAATTTTAATATTTTATATGTGCCCTCTGCGATATTTTGATTGTTAGTATGTTGTGTATATTCGTATATCTACTACAATATAGTTATATATCCTATTACCTCCTAATTCAAAAACGTTTTAGTATAAATCCGTATTTTTAAGGCATTAATCTATGTTTTTTAGTTAATACAGAGTTATTATAGTTGATACTTTAAAATATACTACTTAATTACTCTATTATATGTTATTTTTATACTTATATTTTTTATGCATTTTTTTACCGAGTACTGAGTTATGTACATTATTGCGTATGTTATATCTATTATTCCCCTCCTATTTTCTATATAATTTTGGTTTAGAAAATATTATCTTATAAATATGCATTATTCTTTTTCTTGAGAGTTGCTGCGAGGGCGCGCTACGATACATGTTTTAGGCATGAGAGGTTTTTTCAGCTCAGCGGAGTAAAATCAGGCTGCATGTATAGCTGTGAGATGAGTTTGGGTGCTGAGTGTCTGTCGGTAGTTTTGACGTCAGTGTGCTCGATCAGGTGATCAGAGCGGCTCGTGTAAAGAGAGCGTGCATGCGCGGGACTCGCTCTGATCACCTGAGCCGTGCTCCGCAGCTCCTCTCTGACGAAGACGAGGCCAGAGCCGTCCCCGGCGCCCCTGAGACGGTAAAACTGAGCCCTCATCCATTCTGAGCCAGCACAGGATCCACACTCATTTTTAAAAGAGTAGTTTAACCTAAATGTAGAATTCTGTCACTAAATTGCCCTTGTGTCGTTCCAAACCCGTTTGACATTCGTTTTGAAGACCGTTAACTGCACTGTAGCCAAACACCATCTCATTTTTTGTTCAGTGGGTTATTCAGGGTATCTAAAATCAAGTTTAAGACCTTTTTAAGTCTATGGTAACACCCCAAACCATTAAAAAACAACTGTTCTAAAAACACAGGTTTATAAAATGCTTAACTTCACTTTTCAGCCTTTTAAAGCCTTTTAAAGCCTTTTAAAAAAAATAAAAAAATAAAAATATATACTTTCTTAGGACCCTCGTTAGTTTTAGTAATTAAAACATTAAAACAATAAAAAACTACTTAAAAATAAATTTTTAATGAGATAAAAAAAAAAAATTTAGAAAACAAAATTAGTTAAAATTGAAAAAAAAAAATTACTTAACAAAATCACTCAATCAAAATGAAAACGCAAACTTATAAAAAAATAACGATAATTAATAAATGTAATAAAGGAGCTGTGGGGACTCGGGTTATATAGTTAACTAAAGCTAAAACAATTTTAAAAAATCTAAAATAAACGTTATAATGAGATCAAATAAAATATACAAAACTTGAAATTTTATGTCATGTAAGAAGCTTAAAATGAAAATGAATTTTTTAAAAAACGAATTAAAATAACAGTAAAAAGTTGGGTACTGAAATAAACAGAACTGAAATTGAATAAAAATTTATTTATTTAAAATACAGTTCTTACATTTCTAAGAACACAGGGTTTGACAAAAACAACAAAGTTTTATAAAATGCTAAACTCACTTTTCAGCCTTTTAAACACTTTTCTAAAAAAAATTTATAATGAAAATAAGAACTTTTAAGGACCCTTTCGGTATTTTTAATTAATTAGGGAAATAAAAAAAATGTAAAAAAATTACTCAATAAATTTAATTGAGATAAAAAACACTTTTTTTTTGTATATTTCACCTAAAATGGAGTAAAATTGTAAAAAAAAATAAATAAATAAATAAAACAAAAAAAAAGGACCAGGCGGGAGAAATCTTTTTATATTTACTAAACAAAATCTAAATGAAAACGAACAAAAATGTATAAAAATAAAGATTAATTAAAAAGTAATAAAGGAAAGCTGTGGGGACGCGTGTTGTTATTCTAGTACACTAAAACTCAAAACACAATTGAAAATGTTCTTTACCAATAAACATAAATTGAGATTCAAAATAAAATATACAGAAACCTGAAATTTATTTCACGTAAAATCAGTCAAATGAAATTTTTTTTTACTAATTAAAATACCAATAAAAAAGTGTTACTTTAACAACCATAACTAACTAAAATAAAATATTTAAAAAATAAAATAAAAATAAACAACCAGACAAAATTATAAAAAAAAAAATAAAAAAAAATCAATAAATCAGCTATAATAGTTTCTGCTGGAGAAAGATAGTCCAAGGGTTTTGATGAAAACGACTTACTTAAGGGGAGATAAACGATGACAGACTTTGGCGTGAGCCGATAGTTTAAGGTTTGGTGAGTGTGCAAAAGCTCACTGTCGGACTTTCTCTGCCGGACTAATCAAACAGAAGACTAATAACCCTGACTGGATGAAGCTGCCGGACTCCGAGAGAGTTTGTGGTGTCTGATCTCTACCTGAGCTGCAGCCGTTGCTGAATATGGGTTGCGAGTCAAGATGCATTAACAAGCGAGTCACTCTGACTTACATACTCTCTCTTCTCTTCGTGCTTGCCCCTCGTCTCTTGGGTTTGGTGTCATGGGGTGTTTTTTTCTTCAGAGAGCTTTACTTGAGACATAGTAGCCAGACACAAGATCTGAGAATTACTGTCAGTCCGGTCTGAGGTTACGAAAGCATCTGAAATTCTGGGTTTGTGGCAGAAGAGCAGCAAGACGGATTCAGAAGGACCATGTCGTCGGGGGATCTTGGGAAAATGGTAGCTCAGAACGTCGAATCGCGGCAAACCGACGGCAGGGTCAGATGGGATTCTTCCTTAATAGAATATAATAATATAATAAATTCTACTGCTGATGAACACAACATCACTTTGTAGAGCTGCCATAATATATAGAAGACAAGAATGATATGTTCAATTGTCCTATCGTGCGTCAGGCTGCCAAGTCTAAAAAAATGTTTGGTTTAAAAAAAGAAAGAAATTGAGAAAAATTCGTATTGTAATTTTACAGTAACGTGTTGTAAAATAATTAAAATGCAAATAACTAATTTAAAATGTAATCATTTTTATTTTAATTAAAAAAAGGTTTGTATCACTCACACGACTCACTCACACACACACCACACACACCACCACGCACTCGCCTCACTCACTCACACACACACTCCAGCACGCCTCAGCGCACACACACAGCCAATCAACACTCACTCACACGCACTCACACAAACACAACCACACCACACACAACACACGCACTGTCACGCAGCACGCACACACCACACGCACTCAAACACACGCCTACACACTACTCACCACACTTAAGCTAGCACACAACACTCACTCATTCTCACACACACACACTCACACACTCAGCACGCACACACACACGCACTCACACACACAAACACACACACAAACAAAAAAACACACCCACCACGCACTCACACCCTCACTCACCCGCCCTCACACACACACCACACACACAACCGCACTCGCTCAAGCACGCCACGACACAATCACACGCACTCACACAGCACGCACTAACACCACTCACGCACACACTCAGCACGACACACACACGCACTCACACACACTAACTCACACACCACCACTCACCACTCAGCCACACACACACGCATCTCCACCATCACTAACACACACATCAGCAGACACACACACGCACTCCCTCATCCCACGCATCACCACACACACACACACACACGCACTGCTACGCACGCACGGACACATTAACAACTCACTCACACGCACTCACACACACACACACACACCACACACACGCACTCGACCGCAGCACGCACACACTCACACGCACACAACCACCGATAATCAATAGCCCCCTCACTCACAAAATCAGCCCGACAAAAAACGCACTCACTCACTCACACACACAGTCACTCAGTCAGTCACTCACACACTCACTCACACACTCAGCACGCACACACACACGCACTCACACACTCATCAACACACGCCTCACCACACACACACACACACACACACCCACAATGCACCGCTCACTCACGCACTCACTTACAGCACACCCGCACTCACACAATCCCACCACACTCACTCACACAGCCCACACACATCACAGACACACGCACTCCACCGCCCCCCCACCCTATAGACACCCCCGCCACCTCACCACCCACGCATCCCCTCCTGCCCCCACACCTCCACAAATCTTTATCACCCCCCCCCACAACACCAGCCCCCCCCACTAGCACAACCCCCATATGCAACCTCACACACTCACACGCGCACACACACGCACTCACACGCTCATTTACACGCACTCACACGCTCACTCACACGCTCACACACACACACACACGCACTCACACACTCCCACACACACACATAACACGCTCACACACGCATGCAATCAAACATGCATACACTAATCCCCACACACACACACACGCACTCACACACGCTCACCCGCACGATATCACTCACACACAACAACGCACCTCACCCACACTCACGCCACGCACACACACACCCAATCACACACACTCATCACACACACACGACACAATCACTCATTCACGCACGCACACACTCACACGCACCACACACCTCACACGCATAACACGCACTCACATCACTCAGCTAACGCACTCCACCCTCACACACACACACACGCACTCACAAACACACACACACACACGCACTCACACTACTCACACGCTCATCACACACAGCACTCACAGCATACACACACGCCTCCAACACTCACACGCTCACACACACTCACTCACACACACTCATGCACGCACTCACAAACACACTCACGCACGCACTCACACACTCACTCACACGCACTAACCCCACCCCACCATCAAACACCACCCGCACTCACACACGCACGACCAACACCCCCCGCTCACAACGCAGCACATACCAACACACACACCAACCTGCCACCCCAGCACACACCACCACCCAATGAAAAGCAACACAGAAACACACACACTTCGGCCCCCATCCCCCCCCCCCACCCACCCCCCCCCCCACACCCCCCCACGCTCCAGTGCTCCTCCCCCCAGCACGCACACCAAACACACAATCAATCGCACGCAGCACACAAGCCAAGCACACACAAGCACTAAAACAAGTGACCGCACTACACAACACACCACGCACGCACGCACAAACAGACACTCAAACATGCACACGCAATCACACACACGCTCACTACGCAAGCCATACTCAATCACTCACAAAAGCACACCACACACACTCTCACTTACACGCACACGCACTCACACACGCACTCACACACGCACACACACACACACTCACACAAACAGACACACACTCACACAAACAGACACGCTCACTCAATCACACAGACACACGCACGCACTCACTCACTCACACACGCACTCACACACGCTCACACGCACGCATACTCACTCACACACTGACACGCACTCACACACACGCTCACAGGCAAGCATACTCCTCACCACACAAGCACTCAACACATGGACACGCACTCACGCACACACACTCACGCACGCACTCACACACATGCACTCACACACTGACACGCACTCACACACTGACACGCACTCACACACACGCTCACACGCAAGCATACTCACTCACACACACAAGCACTCACACACTGACACGCACTCACACACACACTCACGCATGCACACACGCACGCACACACGCACACACACACATGCACTCACACACTGACACGCACTCACACACACGCTCACACGCAAGCATACTCACTCACACACACAAGCACTCACACACTGACACGCACTCACACACACACACACGCATGCACACAAACACTCGCACGCACACAAACACTCGCACACACACACTGACACGCACTCACACCACGCTCACACGCAAGCATACTCACTACACCAATGCAATCACACAATGACACGCCCTCACACACGACACTCACGCATGCACGACGCACACACGACAACACACACGCACTCACACACTGACACGCACTCACACACACCTCAAGCACGCAACCTGCCAACACCACCGCACTCACACACACCTCACGCCACAACTCACCACACACACCAACACTCGCCACGCACGCACGCACCACAACTCACGCACGCACGCTGCACACACAAACAATCACATGCCCACAAACATTCAAGTACACACTCACACGCATTTGGATAGCTTTA
Organism: Sinocyclocheilus anophthalmus; assembly: GCA_018155175.1. NCBI lineage: Eukaryota > Metazoa > Chordata > Actinopteri > Cypriniformes > Cyprinidae > Sinocyclocheilus > Sinocyclocheilus anophthalmus. Next base: position 280,166 of record JADLZN010004017.1, on the reverse strand, counting down.
AAGGCGATTTTCTCAATATTTAGATTTATTTTTTTGCACCTTCAGATTCCAGATTTTCAAATAGTTGTACCTCGGCTAATTATTCCTATCCTAACAAGCCATACATCAACGGAAAGCTTTATTTATTCAGCTTTCAAATAATGCATAAATCTTCATTTAAAAAAAAATTTACCCTTATGACTGGTTTTGCGGTCCAGTGTCACATATAATCTTTTTTTCCATTTTTAGGGTCAGAGGCAAAATGCGGTTCTGGAGTAAGAGCAAACATGGAGATAAAAAGATGTCCACCAGGGAGCGCTCCGCAGATTCAGAGCTCAACGACAGGAGGAACGGTGTGTGAATTTTCACTCATTTTTAGTTTTTTTCAACTTTTAGCAACTTTTGATAAGTGACTCAAATAATAAAAAGGCACACATTTACCGTTTAAATTATGCAAAAAGAGGAAAGATGCCTAGCAGTACACACATCACAAGAATTAAGTTAGCTGCTATTTTCAATTAATTTAATAATAATTGAATATTTGAATAATTGTTCATTTATGATACACAATGTTAGTAGCTTGTACCTGCGTTTGTTGATCAGTTAGTACACTGTAAGAAAAAATCTAGAAAAATGAAAAGGTAGTAATTTTCCAGGACATTATCCGTTATCCGTTGTAACCCTGTAACCCGAAGACACTAAATGCAATGCATAATTAAAAATGCAGGTAAAAAACTTCAATCAAAAATAAATAAATCAATACAGTAAATTCCTTCATATTAACTTAGTAGATTTTGCCTTATTTTACACACTTTTCTCAGAGTGTAGCACACTAACTAACTACTAATACACTGCTTAAAAATAGAATTGTTCAGAATGTGTACTTTTACTTGTTTACTAGCTAATAATAAAAAAACTTAAATTGTAATCGTTCAAAAATGCGTACCTTTTGCAAAAATTCAATGTATTTAAAAATAGTTATTTACATTTTAGTGTTATATTATGCATTTATATTATTTTACGAACAAATCTAAATTAACATACACTACCGGCCAAACGTTTGGGATCAGAACGAGTTTTAATGTTCTTTACAGGAGTCTCTTCTGCTCATCAAAGCTGCATTTATTAGATCAAGAATACAGGAAACAATTTAATATTGTGAAATATTATTACAAATAAAAATAACTGTTTTCTATTTTAATACATTAAAATTTAATTTATTCATGTGATGCGAAGCTGAATTTTCAGCAGTCATTGCTGCAGTCTTCAGTGTCACATGCTCTTCAGAAATCAGTATAATATGCTGATTTATTATCAGAGCTGGAAACTGTTGTGCTGCTTAATATTTCTTTGGAACCTGGGATACTTTTTTCAGGATTCTTTGATGAATAAAAAGTTAAAAAAAAAAAAAAGGAAAAAGAGCATGGATTTAAAATAGAAATCTTTTCTAACAATATACACTACCTTTCAAAAGTTTGGAGTCGGTACATTTTTATTCTTTCTTTTTTTGAAAGAAATTAAAACTTTTATTCAGCGAGGACGTGTTCAATTGTTAAGAAGTGACGGCAAAGATTTATATTGTTAGAAAAGATTTATATTTTGAATAAATGCTGTTCTTTTTACAGTTTCCAAAAAAATATTTGTCAGCACAACTGTTGATAATGCTAATAATAAATCAGCATATTAGAATGATTTCTTAAGGATCATGTGACACTTTATACTGGAGTAATGATGCTGATGGAAATTCAGCTTTGCATCACAGAAATAAATTATATTTTAAAAGATATTAAAATACAAAACAGTTATTTAAAATTGCAATAACATTTCACAATATTACTGTTTCTCTGTATTTTTGATCAAATAAATGCAGCCTTGATGAGCAGAAGAGACTTCTTTAAAAAACATTACAAGTCTTACTGATCCCAAACTTTTGAGCGGCAGTGTATGCAAAATATATTTCTTGCTGAGATTTGATGTAGTGACACAGTTTTGCGCAGAGACATCACAACGTCATTTTGCAACGTTTAGCAACAAATCAACCTTCCTTTAGCAACTTCCCCTGAAAATGAGTTGGCAACACTGGCCCTGTCTACTATGGTTTCTCTCTCGCAGACTCTCCTCTGGGAAGCCCGGAGCAGGCCGGACTGTCGGAGCGCGGACGCGACAGCAAGGAGAACCGTGAGCCGATGATGGGCATGATGTCGATGAAGAGGAGACGCAGTGTGAAGATCAGTAGCGTGTCTCTAGAATCTTCCGCCTGGCAGAACGACTCGCTGCACATTCTCACCAGCACTGCAGACTATCGCAGCATGAACGACTTCCTCATGAAGAAGGTGTGTGCGTTTCCTCGTTTATATCAGAGACTTTAGGTTTAGTCATGTAAACATGTTTAGAAATGGACTAGAATGTATAGTTACCTCATTCATGAAACTTAGTGTAATCTGTTGCATTCAGTATAGGTAAATGTGGGTTTTTTTGTGACAATTTACATAAAAATAGTTTTGTGCAACAATTTTATATTATGTAAAATGTTTTTGCACAACCGTAGAATTGTCACCTATAATTAAGAATAGTTTTACTAATGAATTTCTGTGTAAATTATGAATACCTTTTTATGTGACAATTTTCGAAAGAATAGTTTTACGCAACAGTTGACATTAGAATATATTTTTGCACAACTGTAGAATTGTCACTAAAATTACGTTTTACTAATGAATTTCTGTGTAAATTATGAATACCTTTTTATGTGACAATTTTCAAAAGAATAGTTTTACGCAACAGTTGACATTAGAATATTTTTGCACAACTGTAGAATTGTCACTAAAATTACGTTTTACTAATGAATTTCTGTGTAAAGTATTAATGGTTTTATGTGACAATTTTCGAAAGAATAGTTTTACGCAACAGTTGACATTAGAATGGTTTTGTGCAACTCTAGAATTGTCACTAAAATTAAGTTTTACTAATGAATTTCTATGTAAAGTATTAAGAGATTTATGTGACAATTTTCAAAAGAATAGTTTTACGCAACAGTTGACATTAGAAAGTTTTTGTGCAACTCTAGAATTGTCACTAAAATTAAGTTTTACTAATGAATTTCTATGTAAAGTATTAAGAGATTTATGTGACAATTTTCAAAAGAATAGTTTTACGCAACAGTTGACATTAGAATATTTTTGCACAACTGTAGAATTGTCACTAAAATTACGTTTTACTAATGAATTTCTGTGTAAAGTATTAATGGTTTTATGTGACAATTTTCGAAAGAATAGTTTTACGCAACAGTTGACATTAGAAAGTTTTTGTGCAACTCTAGAATTGTCACTACATAGAAATTCATTAGTAAAACTTAATTTTAGTGACAATTCTAGAGTTGCACAAAAACATTCTAATGTTAACTGTTGCGTAAAACTATTCTTTTGAAAATTGTCACATAAATCTCTTAATACTTTACATAGAAATTCATTAGTAAAACTTAATTTTAAAGTATTAATAGATTTATGTGACAATTTTCGAAAGAATAGTTTTACGCAACAGTTGACATTAGAATATTTTTGCACAACTGTAGAATTGTCACTAAAATTACGTTTTACTAATGAATTTCTGTGTAAAGTATTAATGGTTTTATGTGACAATTTTCGAAAGAATAGTTTTATGCAACAGTTGACATTAGAATATTTTTGCACAACTGTAGAATTGTCACTAAAATTACGTTTTACTAATGAATTTCTGTGTAAAGTATTAATGGTTTTATGTGACAATTTTTGAAAGAATAGTTTTATGCAACAGTTGACATTAGAATATTTTTGCACAACTGTAGAATTGTCACTAAAATTACGTTTTACTAATGAATTTCTGTGTAAAGTATTAATGGTTTTATGTGACAATTTTCGAAAGAATAGTTTTACGCAACAGTTGACATTAGAATGGTTTTGTGCAACTCTAGAATTGTCACTACATAGAAATTCATTAGTAAAACTTAATTTTAGTGACAATTCTAGAGTTGCACAAAAACATTCTAATGTTAACTGTTGCGTAAAACTATTCTTTTGAAAATTGTCACATAAATCTCTTAATACTTTACATAGAAATTCATTAGTAAAACTTAATTTTAAAGTATTAATAGATTTATGTGACAATTTTCGAAAGAATAGTTTTACGCAACAGTTGACATTAGAAAGTTTTTGCGCAACTGTAGAATTGTCACTACAATTTACTTGATATATTTACTAATTGTTAAATTGTTTGTAAATCATTATAGCGTTAAATGTTGCATTGTTTACAAAATACTTTTACACAACAATTCACACTAGAATGTTTTTGTGCAGCTGTGGAGTTGTACAATGCTTTTCTATAATTCTATAATGGTTTTACAAATTAATTTCTGTGTAAATTGTTCATAAAAACAATTCTTGTGTAAACTGTTTATTGAATTCTTGCGCATTCAGTTTACATATTAATGGTTTTATGAGACTTTTTTGAAAGAATACTTTTATGCAACAATTTATATAAGAATGTTTTATTACAATGTTTTTTGTGCAACTTTAGAATTGTCACTATAATTTACTTTAGAATAGTTTCACAAATTAATTTCTGTGTAAATTGTTCATAAAACTATTCTTACGCAACAATTTACGTTAGAATGTTTTTGTGCGACTATAATTGTCACTACAATTTACTTAATAGTTTTGCGAATTAATTTCTGTGTAAATTGTTCGTAAAGCCGTTCTTGTGTAAACGGTTGCATTTAAGTTTACCTAAAAATGGTTTTGTTACAATTTACGAAAGAATAGATTTACCTAATAATTTACGTAAAAATGGTAGACAGTAGAATTGTCTCGATATAATTTTACGAGTGATTATCTGTATAAATTGTTTTTAAAACTATTCTTTTGTAAACTTCTGAATTGTTTATACACTGTATACTTCTGTAATCTTCCATATCCAGTTTTTATAAGAATTGTTTTACGTGACAATTTAAGTAAGAAAACTTTTAACAAACGTTTATACAAGAATGGTTTGGTGCAACTAGTGTTGCTGCAATAATTTACATAAGAATATTTTTACAAACAAATATCTTTGCCAGTTGTTCGTCAGCCTGAGACAATCAATTTACGTAATAATGTTTTTTACGACAATTTTTGTAAGAACAGTTTTGCGCAGCATTTGTTATGAAAGAATGGTTTTGTGCAACTAGTATTGTCACCATAATCAATGTAACAATATTTTTACAAACAAATATCTTGCAAATTGTTCATAAACCATTTGTTTAACCTGTCACATTCTATTTAGGCAAGAATGGTTTTGCACAACTTATGTAAGAAAGGTTTTATGCAACAATTTTTAAGAATGATAAAATGTGTGACTTAATATTATCGGCACAATTTAAGTATGAATATTTTAAAACACTTCTCTGCAAATTGTTCGTAAAACCATTCTTGTGTAACCCGTCACATTCAATTTACCTAAGAATGGTTCTGTATGACTAGAATGTTTGCAATCGTTTTTTATATCTGTGTAAATAATTGGTAAAATATTTCTTGCATAAAAGTGTCTCTTTCAGTTTGCACAAGAAAGGTTTTACACAATTTAATAAGAATTGTCACGGTAAAATGTGTTTAATGGAGGTATAATTTAAAATTGGAAGAATCGTTGCATTAGCCAAGATATTAAAAATCTCTCATCTGACGTTTCGTAGATCAGCGATCTAGAAGCTGAAGACAGTCAGAAGGACACACCTGTGGATGTGGTTTTCAAGAAGGCTCTGAAAGAGTTTCGCCTCAACATCTTCAACTCGTACTCTACTGCTCTGGCCGTGAGTTTCTGACATCCAGAATTTTACAGTGACTTCAAAGCAACCCAGAAAACAACTTCTCACCTCCAAACTCTCGCCCTAAATGTGTCTCACCCTCAGATGGATGATGGCCGGAGCATTCGTTATAAAGATCTCTACGCTCTGTTCGAACACATCTTAGAGAAGAACATGCGTCTGGAGCAGAGAGACTGGAGCGAGTCGCCGGTTAAAGTCTGGGTCAACACCTTCAAAGTCTTCCTCGATGAGTTCATGACGGAATACAAGCCAATGAATGGAACCATCACTAAGGTAAAGCATCTCTCTCTTGGTCCACAAACAAGCATCGTCCACCAAAACTCTTCTGAGATTTTGTGTTTGTTTTTCAGGCTCCTAAACCTGAGAGGAAGAAGAGGAGGAAAAAGGAATCCGACACCGTCAGTCCTCGTTTTAAACTCCATTTAGATCATTATTCGTGTGTAATAGGCTTTATGAATTCTTGGTAACTCTGTTAACATCTTCAGCACTCTGCTGTCCTCTGCAGGTGGAAGAGCACATGGGTCACATCTTTAAATCCACTCAGTACAGCATCCCGACCTACTGCGAGTTCTGTTCGTCTCTCATCTGGATAATGGACAAAGCGTGTGTCTGCAAACGTGCGTTCAGCTCTGTCATTTTTATATTTCAGCCTGGAAAAGTTTAAACACTTAATATTGTAATAGTTAAAAATGGGACTCGAACAAGAGTGTTTTCATTTTGTTCTCTTATTTACAGCAGTATTGTAATTCTCACAAAATGCATTAAAGTGTGCTTAAAGAAAATTAATTTTTGCGCCAGAATTATTATCATTAACTAAAACTAAAAATATAACATTTTCTTAACTTGAAATAAACTAAATAAAATATATAAAACGTAAATGTTTAATTTCAACTACTTGCCTAATTTTTCGTTTAGTTAAAGTGAAGTACTAAAAAACTAAATTAAATAAACACGTTTTTTAAAAAACTTATATATTTATATATATTCTCTATATAAGTAAATAATAAAAATGACAAAAAACAACTCAAATTGAAATGAAAACGAAAATATTTTCTTTTTATAGTACAATTCATTAACAAATCTTTAATACACATAATAATACTAAAAATAATACTGGTTTGACTTCATAGTCTGCAGTTTCTCTTTCCCGTGTTCTGATCCGAGTCACTAAGTGTCTGTCCGCTAGTCTTGAGAGCAGCATAATCAGATTTTTTCCCTGTAAATTCATCCGATTTCATCTGGGCATGATGGATGATATCCTCTCAGTCTCATTTTCCTGTTGATGTGAGTGGGCAACATGATGCTGGTGCTCAGATCCGCCGTTAACCGTGTGCTTGTTGTTTCTGGTTTTCTTCAGTCTGTCGCTATGCATGTCACAGGAAGTGCTGTCTGAGGATGACCACCACATGCAGTAAGGGGGGGGGTGGGGGAAAAGGTAACGAACGCTTTAAAAATCCCTTACTGTGTCTCTGAGTTTTAACTTCATGACAAATGATCTCAGGGTCATGACTCGTCTTTGAATCACGAAGCTTGTGCCTCAAACCTTCAGTACAGTCAAAAGTTTCGTGAGGCAACTCTGAGTTGCTTGAGGAGCCTGAAGTAGTTTAAAGCTTGAAGTTGAAGGTTTTCGGTGAAAGTCATTTTAAAGCTTGAAGTTGGATGGTTTTGAAGGCTGTACAGTAGGGCTGGGTGATATGGCCAAGTATTCATATTTTGGCATTTTTTGGCTGATTTGCGATATACTGTATATATCTCGGTTATTTCATTTTTGTCTTTGTATTTAAAAATCTGTATTTATATAATAGATATAATATATATATATATACTATATTATATATATATATATTATAATATCACTTACTGCCCAATGTTGTCCAACAAAACAATACATATTAAAAGCTATGAAAACAAATAAAGTGAATGTAACAATGTAAGCTTTTATATTATGTGCAAAAAAGGGTTGAAATCATTTCATTCTAACATTGTAACATTCTAAAAACAAAAAAATCTAAAAAATCTAGAAGTTAAATTCACTAAACTAAAAATAAAAAGAAATAAGAACAAAAGCACAGACTAGGCTATTTTGATTACCCCATTACATTCACTTTACAGTTAGTGCTAAATACACTTACTTGTAGGTTTAAAATTCTACATATGTCACATTAATTGTTAACTACAAATATTTCAGCAAAATGTATATTTTATGCAGAACAGAATTATGAAGTAATCTATAGACATTCAACCGATACTTCCTTGCTCTCAGTTGTTGAAGCCCTAAGACTGGCAAGGGCGGCTTCCAAATCTTCTAAACTTATCTTGCTGGATCTGTCCACTGATTTTGACACGGTTAACCACCAGATCCTCATGTCAACCCTATTGGCAAAGGGCATCCCAGGAACCACACTCCAGTGGTTCAAGTCTTAACTCTCAGGTAGGTCCTTAAGATTCTTTGTAGAGGTGAGGTGTCCAAGTCCAAACATCTAACTACTGGGGTGCCTCAGGGCTCAGTTCTTGGATCACTTCTCTTTTCTGTCTAGGTTCACTAGGTTCTGTCATTCAGAAACAGGGCTTTTCATATCACTGCTATGCTGATGACACTCAACTCTACCTCTCATTTCATCCTGATGATCCGACGATAGCTGCTATCATCTCAGCATGTCTAACAGACATTTCTTGCTGGATGAAGGACCATCACCTTCAGCTCAACCTTGCCAAGACAGAACTACTTGTGGTTCCAGCAAACCCATCGTTTCATCACAATTTCACCATCCAGTTAGGCACATCAACCATAAAAAAACAGCCAGAAACCTTGGAGTTAAGATTGATAATCAGCTGTCTTTTTCAGACCACATTGCTAAAACTGCCCAGTCCTGCAGATTTGCTTTATACAACATTAGGAAGATCAGGCCCTTTCTTTCAGAACATGCTTCACAACTCCTTGTTCAAGCTCTTGTTCTATCCAGGCTGGACTATTGCAATGCTCTCTTGGAAAGTCTTCCAGCCACTTCTATCAAACCTATACAATTAATCCAAAATGCCGCTGCAAATTAATCTTTAATGAGCCAAAAAGAATGCACGTCACACCTCTGTTTATCAATTTGCACTGGCTACAAACAGCTGCTCGCATAAAATTCAAGGCATAAATGTTTGCCTAAAAAAACACCACTGGCTCTGCACCCCTTTACCAAAATTCATTACTTCAGACTTATGTGCCTCTAGAAGCTTGCGTTCTGCAAGTGAACAGCGCATTATTGTGCCATCTCAAAGAGGCACAAAATCACTTTCACTGACTTTTACATTAACTGTTCCCTCCTGGTGGAATGACCTGCCCAACTCAGTCCGAGCAGCTGAGTCCTTACCCATCTTCAAGAAACGGCTAAAAAAACGCATCTCTTCCATCTTTATTTGACCCTCTACTCTAGCACTCTCTATTCTAATTCTAGTCTTTATTAAAAAAGACTTGCCATTTTAGACTGCACTTATTTATTTATGCTTGTTTTCCTTTAAAAATAAATAAATAACAATAGCGTCTTTATTCTTTTTCTATTCTATCTGTTTTTTTTTTATTTATTATACAATTAACAAAAACTAAAAAATGCCTCTAACACTAGCTTGCTCTATTTTTCTATTCTATCCATTTTCTTTTTATTATATGATTTTAAAAAAACCTTGCTACGTGTACTACGTTAAACTGAGACTTGTTATAGCACTTGTATATCATTGCTCTTTGTTGATTTTGATTGCTTCCAGGGTCCTAATGGTAAGGCGCTTGGATTAAAAGCAGTCTGCTAAAGGCCAAATGTAACTGGTCTGTATGGTTGGTAGTAGTTGTCCAGGTGTTCTTGGCCATGCTAGGGTGTTGCCTATGCAGTTTGGTGGCTGCTTGCTCTGTGGTGCTAGGATGGTACTATGGGGTTGTGAAGGTGTTCTATATGGTTGTATGCAGTTGTCCCGGTGTCTGGTGGTGCTAAGGTGTCTGGTGTAGATAGGGCCTTGCTATGCAGGTTACCAAAATATCTGGGTGGTTGCACTAGGGTGTTGCTATGTGGTACTATGATGTTATTAGCGGTATGCAGTGTCCAGGTGTTCTGAGTTGGTGCTAGGTTGTTTTGGTAGTGATAGGGCGTTGTATGCCAGTTACTAGAGTATTCGAGTGGTTGCTACTAGGGGGTTGCTATGTGGTTACTAATGTGGGTTGTGAGGGGTTTTGGGTGTTGGATATGCAGTGCTCCAGGTGTTTGGGTTGGTTTGCTAAGGTGTTCTGGTGGTGCATGCAGTTGGGTGGGCCTGATATAGGGTGTTGCTCTGTGGTTGCTAGGATGTGCTGAGTTGAACTACGGCTTCGCTGAGTAAAAATGCTGCTCCAATCTGAAAGCAGGGTGAAACAAAAGCAACATATTTCATAGTATTTAAGCAGTATAAAGGCATTGCATTATAAATATACTGTATTTTAATGAAAATTATAATAATAAGAACTCAGATAAACCATATATTGCCATAGTCGTGTGTTTATTAGTCACGTTGAATAAATGAAAGCAGTTGAATCTTCTGTTTATTCAGCAACTTATAGGGATTTCCTGGGTTTCTTCTGCGAGGCTATTTGGAGTTTCAGCGCTAGAGCGCCCTCTGGCCTTCGGATGGAGGTTTACTACTGATCACAGAACCGTGCTTCACTGACAAGATGCGCAAGAAAATCGCAGCCTTTGCCTAATCACAATTGCAATTTAATTTCTATTTATCGTGCAGCCCTAGTATTTAAGGTGGTTACTACTAGGGTGTTGCTATGTGGTAGCTAGGATGTTGCTATGCAGTTGTTGGGTGTTCTGGATGGTTGTTATGGAGTTTTTTTAGCGTGTTGCTGTGCAGTTTCTAGGGTGTTCTGAGTGGTTCTTATGTTGCAGTTGCTAATGTGTTCTGGGTGGTTGTTAGGGAGTTTTTCAAATGTTCTGTGTCGTTGCTAGGGTGTTCTGGGTGGTTAGTATGCAGTTGTTCAAGTGTTCTGGGTGGTTGTTAGGGAGTTGCTATGCAGTTGCTAGGGTGTTCTGGGTGGTTGCTAGGGTGTCCTCTCTCATAAATGATCTTTCTGTGCAGTCACCAGTTGTATGTGAATCATTGTGTTTCAAGCTTCATTACAGTCATCATTTTTTCATGTAATTCATTTGTGTATGTCTCTATGTATGTGTGTGTGTGCTCAGTTTGACCCCGAGCTGTCTTCACGGCAGTTTGGAGTGGAGTTGTCTCGTTTAACGAGCGATGAGAGAGCCGTCCCCCTGGTGGTGGAGAAGCTGATCAACTACATCGAGATGCACGGCCTGTACACCGAGGGCATCTACAGGAAGTCTGGATCCACCAATAAAATCAAAGAACTCAAGCAGGGGCTGGACACCGGTGAGCTACATGTCTATTTATGAAAACATGAATTTAGTCAAGTAGCAACTCTCACTGACAGCGTTGCTGTTTGCCTTCATCGCAGATGCGAACAGCGTGAATTTAGACGACTACAACATCCATGTGATCGCCAGTGTGCTGAAGCAGTGGCTGCGTGACCTTCCCAACCCCCTCATGACCTTTGAACTTTACGAGGAGTTTCTCAGGGCTATGGGTAAGAGCATATAATGGATTCTTAAGAATAAAACCGCTTATTTTCATACATTTTTGTCCCCCAAAACACTTAGGAATGTTCTTGTTTTCTCAGAAAAACTCAGTCTTTAAAAAATAATCTTAAAAATCATCATAAATAACTTGGGATAAACTCCAACTTATCTTAAATCTCCATTGGTAAGAATTTAAAATAAAAATTGTCATCATTCACTCACCCTCATGTTATTCCAAACCTTGTATAAATTTCTTATATCTATATTTTGAAGAATGTTGGTAACCAAAAATATATTATGAAGAATGTTGGTAACCAATCAGTTGACGGTAGCCATTGACTCATATGGTATGGAAAAAAATATTATGGTAGTCAATGGCTACCGTCACCTATCCCTTTAAGAAGATTGTTGTGAATCCTGTTCTCTTACTATTTTCTGCAAAATACTCAAATTTGGGCTGATTTACGTGGATATAATGGAGTGTGTGTTGTCATTTTGGCTGGTGTAGGTCTGCAGGATAAAGGTGAGGTGGTTCAGGGGGTTTATTCGGTCATCGATCAGCTCAGCCGAACTCACCTGAGCACACTGGAGAGACTCATATTCCACCTGGTCCGGTGAGACGATAGCCTGGATGCTTTTACTCGATGCCTGCAGCAACAGCAGAAAGCCTGCAGTAATTTTAGCATGGTCAAGTTTATGTTGGTTTGTTTCAGGATCTCATTCCAGGAGGAGACGAACCGCATGTCTGCAAACGCAGTGGCCATCGTGTTTGCACCCTGCATACTGCGCTGTCCCGACACCACCGACCCGTTACAGAGCGTCCGGGACATCGGCAAGACCACCGCGTAAGACACGCTATATACTTCTATATTACCATTCAATAACATTTTTTAAAAAATTTAAAAAAGGTAATTGAAACTTTGTCTCACAATTCAGATTTTTTTGTCAGAATTATGAGAGGAAAAAGTAGCAATTCCCCTTTATATTTTTATTCTGTGGCAGAAAAAAAAATAGAATTGTGAGATGTAAACTCAATTTCAAGGAAAAATAATTGATAGATGTAAACTCAGAATTCTGAGAAAAAGATCAAAATTGTGAGAAGTAAATTCAGAATTCTGTGGGAAAAAGAATTAAAAATTGTGAGAAGTAAACTCAGAATTCTGTGAAATTTTTTTTTTTAATTGTGAGAGATAAACTCAGAATTCTGAGAAAAAACTAAATCAGAATTTAGAGATGTAAACTCAGAATTCTGTGGGGAAAAAATAAAAAATTGTGAGAAGTCAATTCAGAATTCTGAGAAAAAAATTAAAAATCGTGAGAAGTAAATTCAGAATTATGCGGGGGAAATATAAAAATTAAAAAAAAAGTCAACATTGCAAGTAAACTCAGAATTCAGAGAAAAATAGTCAATTGCGAGACAAATTCAGAATTCTGAGGGGAAAAAAATTTAGACAAGTAAACACGTCAGAATTCCAAAACGTAAAATCACAATTATTAGTTTACATCTTTCAAATGCCAGATATAAGCTGTGAGAAATTGTGAGAAAAATGATAAGGAGTCACAATTACCTTTCTTATATTTCTATTCCTCGGCAGAAATAAGCTTCCATTGTATACTGCCTTCAATTTTATGTTTTTGTAAAACAGTATGCAACAATAAATGCCGGCCAGTTACCCCTATGGTTATTTAGCATTGTTCAATGCAATTTTCAGTATGCGTGTTTTAACTTTCTCTTGTCAGGTGTGTGGAGCTGATCATCTGCGAGCAGATGAGGAAATATAAAGCCCGTCTGAAGGACATCAACACACTGGAGTTTGCCGAGAACAAAGCCAAGAGTCGGCTGACGCACATCCGGAGATCTCTGGTGAGTGATTCGAGCCCCAGACTGATGCTGCCACACTCATGACCTTCCCATTTAAACCCCGCCCCCATTGTGAAGCCGCACTTTCCATGAATGAGCTACATACTAAAGTGTCCCGTGAAATCCCATGTCCCCCATGTATTGACAACTGTTGAGTATTTTAGGTAACTTGATGGTTTTGTCAGCCATTCACATTTGATGGCTTGATATATTATTATTATTATTATTATTTAATCTATTATTTGTAATTAATTGACATGATAGCTGAATTTATACTATATCTGTAATGTTGATATGTTTTTTTACCATCACATTTGAAGTTAATTTTGGTTCTAAAACACTATATATATAATATATATAAAGACTGTATGATTTGGTTTATTATGAAACTTAATCTATGCTTAAATTTGTGATTTTTTTTAAACTTCACATTTGAAGCTTATTTTTAGGCAGAAATATAAATATTTATATGTATATATATTTTAATATAATAATTTAGGTTTATTTTGTTATTAAGTTACATAATTATCTTAATTAGGCTAAATCTGTATCTTGTATTTTTTAATCCTTCGCATTTGCTAGGTTATAAAAATTACATTTTAATAGACAACATTAATATTTGTATATACATTTTTTTAATTAGAATTATTGTTTATTATGGGTGTTAAATCGACATTTTAATTCATTTGTATGTTATTGTTTTTTAAACATTCAATTGATATCTTAGATTTTTTAGCTATAATAGCATTTTTGATATAAATATGTGGTATATTTTTTACATTTTATAATTTAACTTATCAATTCTTTTATAATGAATCTGTATACAATATTATTTCTATTATTATTTATAGATTATGATATTAAAATATATTAATATAATATATTTATAAAGGTCTATTAAAATGTCTGAATTTTTCACTCATTCCCATTTGATATCTTAATGTAGGCTAAATTGATAAAAAAAAAACTATATATTTTCTGTCTGTTAATTTTCTGTTTAATGCTAATGTAGAATCAAATCAGACGAACAGTGTCTAACCCTGTATTCAATCATGTCCAAATTCTGGGAGCATGGTTGAAAAAATGTTGCAAATTCACATAAAATGAATTAAAAAAAATAGCTAACATAAGTGTGACCTTCTCAGTTGGACTTCGAGTCTTATTTTGTCCCTCCTTCATGGAAAGTGTCACACATCTTCACGTCCCGCTGTTTCCGGACAGACGGTCCACTAACCCTGTTTTCTTCCCTGTCCTCCTCTTCAGAAGCCAGTACTAATTGCGGTTAGGTTTATTGGCATTACAAGAGCGGCCCCCCCGGTATGTATGCACGAGTGCGTGTCCGTCCCAGTGTCAGTGTAGCGTCGTTAGCCATGCGTGTTTATTTGCGGCTGTTGAGGACGCTCCAGCTGATTCTGAAATGCTGTCGTGTGATTGGTTGTGAGGAGCGGTCCTGTTTGTCTTGTGTTAACCGCGCATGCGGCGTGCTGCTGTGTCACTGACACGTCCTCTTCTTTGATTTCTCCTGCATTCGCTTCTCGTGCGTTATTACACGGCCAAACGCAGTGAAAAAGATCAAGCTGGGTGACTGTGTGTGTGTTAGTGTGTGTCTGTGTTAAGCTGCAGTCCATACTTTGTGTGTTATTCATTCACATGCAAGCACAAGCCAGAAACACGATTATATGCCTTTTATATAAACAAGTATATACACACACGTATTATTTTATTTTATTTTATTTAATATGCCTTTTATATAAACAAGTATATACACACACATATTTTATTTTATTTTTTATTTTAATGCTTTTTATATAAAAAAGTATATACACACACTATTATTTTATTATTTTATTTAATATGCCTTTATATAACAAGTATATACACACACATATTTTATTTTATTTTATTTAATATGCCTTTTATATAAACAAGTATATACACACATATTTTATTTTATGTTAATGACGTTTATAGAAACAAGTATATACACAATATTTTGCCCTTATTTATTTTTATATGCCATTTTAATAAAACAAGTATATACACACATAGTTATTTCTTTTATATGCCTTTTTATATAAACAAGTATATATAACACACATATTTATTTATTTGTATTTTATTGTATTTATTTTATTTTATTTTATTTTTATTTATTTTTTTATTTTATTTATTGATGTAATGCAATGCACATTTAACCTGTCGGTGGGATTATAACAAAATCTAAATTCCAAAATGAAATAATAATTACGGTTAAATGTAACATGTATATATTTTATTAAATTTGTTTTTTAATATAATTAAATTTAAGTTAAAAGTCATTCAAAGGACCAACAATGCTTTCTCTTAGATAAAAAAAGCTTAGTTTTTACGAATTAAAACTCTAACTTTTGAATATTTAGATTGTTTCACGTTTTGTGTTTATTACTGTACATGGATAGCTTAAACTTAGGCTGTATCTGACGTTATGTTGTTTAAACAATTCAGATGTGTAGTTTAATTTAGGATATACAATATATGTATATGAACAGATTTTTATCAATTTTTTTATTTTTTTACATTTAGAAGGTCCTTGTTTTTGTTTTAATGTTACATTGATAGCTTAATTTAGCTTCCTTTTAATTATGATTTTTTTTTGTATAAAACAATACCATTCGATAGCTGAATTTTCGGCTATAATTTATATAATTTTTTTTTTTTGTATAATGTCTGTTTTTGTTATGTTACATTGATGGCGTAATTTAGCATAATCTGAATGTATATAATGTTTCATGTGTAATGTTTATTGTTATTACTATTGTAATATTTAATGATTACATATAAATAACAATTTCCTTACATTTAAATAGTTATTCCAAATTACCTTCAATGCTTTCGCTTGGATATGAAAGCTTTAGTTTCTGCGAATTGTAAACTCGATCTTTTGACATCTGAAAACTTGATATTTCATCCATTTTAATTTATTATTATTTGTTTTTAAAAAATAGAGCCCTCATAATCTGTTTTCATACACTACCGGTCAAACGTTTGGAATAATTATGTTTTTTTTTGTGTGTTTTTGAAAAGGTCTCTCTCTTTTAATGCATTTATTTGATTAAAAATACAACAATAATATTGTAATAATATATTAATGTTTTTACTGTATTGTAATCAACTAAATGCAGCCTTGATCAGCATAAACTTAATTATTCTTAATTATTCCAAACTTGTATGTGTTGCAGTAATTTCACCGAGTCTAGCATGACTCCACCTTTACTCACTGAATACTCGCTTCTTATGCACCGGTCTGCTGTTTTCTCCAGGGTAAGGCGCGTTTACGCAAAAGCGGCCGCCACACGCCCTCGCCGCCCTTAAGCCCTCGGGCCGAGAGGGAGGAGCCAGGCGAGGAGGGGGCGGAGCCTGGGCTGAGTGAGCAGCAGCAAGCAGCCATGCAGCAGGAGGAGAACGTTTTGACTCAGCAGATAGAAAACCTGCAGAAAGAGAAGTTAGTAAACACTTTTTGTGTCATGATTATCATTTGTGACCCTGGAGCACAAGTCGCTGGGGGATATTTGTAGCAAAACCAACAATACATTGTATGACTAAAAATTATCAATTTTTCTTTTATGCCAAAAATCATTAGGATATTAAGTAAAGATCATGTTCCATGAAGATATTTTGTGAATTTCCTACCGTAAATATATCAAAACTTAATGTTTGATTAGTAATATGCATTGCTAAGAACTTCGTTTGAACAACTTTAAAGATGATTTTCTCAATATTTAGATTTTTTTGCACCCTCAGATTCCAGATTTTCTAATAGTTGTGTCTCATCCAAATATTGTCCGATCCTAACAAACCATACATCCATGGAGAGCTATTTATTCAGATGATGCATAAATCTCAATTTCAAAAAATGGACCCTTATGACTGGTTTTGTGCTCCAGGGTCACATTTATTGTCTAGATGTCTTACTGTCGTTATCGCTTCACTTCAGGGAAGAACTGACCTATGAGATGCTGGCTTTGGATCCCAGAGCGTCCGATGACGAGATGCTGGAGTCGGAAGCGTCTATCGGAACGGCAGACAGCTCGGAAAACCTCATGGAGTCGGAGGGTGCCGCGTCCGATCAATGGGGTAACGACGCTAATTTGTTTGCAAGAAGTAGTTTTAAAGGGATAGTTCACCCAAAAAGGAACATTTTATCATCATTTACTCGACTTCATGCCGGTCCAAAACCCATAAGACTTTGGCTAGTCTTCAAATTAAGAGATTTTCAGCAAAACCTGAGGTTTCTGTTCCTCCATCGAACGCTCAGGTAACCAAAACTTAAAGATCCAAAAAGGTCACAAAGGGGCCGTAAAATAAATCCATATGAGTCACGTGGCTTAAAACAAGCCTCGTGACGAGATTAAATCATGTTTCCTTCATTTAAAGTCCAAGTAACTAAAATTAGAAGATTCAAAAAGGTCGTAAAGGCATCGTAAAATGAATCCATATGAATCGAGTGATATAAAACAAGTCTTGTGAAGAGATTAAATCGCTTTTTCTTTGTTGAAAATCCAGGTAACCAAAACTTAAAAGATCCAAAAAGATCATAGAGTTATTGTAAAATGAATCCATATGAATCGAGTGGTTTAAAACAAGTCTCGTGACGAGATTAAATCACGTTTCCTTCATTTAAAGTCCCAAGTAACTAAAACTAAGAAGATCCAAAAAGGTCACGAAGGCGTCGTAAAACGAATCCATATGAATCAAGTGATTTAAAACAAGTCTTGTGAAGACATTCGATCACTTTACAGACCTTATTTATGTAGACACCATATTGAATTTAGGATGAAAACGAGGATGTGAGGTATAAACCTACAGTCTTTACTAGGGTTGGGTGTCGAGAACCGGTTCCAACTTTCCAATAATCGGGTATTCGCTAAGACATGTGCATTTCGATTCCGCTTAACGATCCCCGCGTTCGCATTTTAATGTGATTTTAAACTATTCAAGTGCAGGAAGGGAAAGCACTTGCACACTGTTTGCGTGCAGCGCACACATCTGAAGCGCGAGCACAGAGAACCCGATGGTCCTGATGCCTCGAACTGTTCCGGGTCAGAACTGACTTCTCGTTCACATTTATCGACCAGTATGCACGAAATACGTCGGTATATCATCATAAACACAGCCGTTTTTTTGTCTTAAGTGAACGTAAACAGAAAACACATGTGTAAAGCCCCGTTCACACCAAGAACGATAACTATAAAGATAACGATAATAGCGTCCACACCAGCGAACGATATCGTCTGTTTATTCTAAGCACACGTGCGTCTGCCGCTGTAAACTCTTGAGCTCGTCACAGCAGGATGGATTCTGATTGGCTGTCAGTGTTTTTATCGTTCATCAGCTGGAGAAAAATCGTTCTGAAAGTGATTCCAACGATATCGTTTCTCTGTGCCTTTATCGTTATAGTTGTGGTGTGAACTCGGCTATTCTTTAATATTGAGAACGATTTTTAGAACTAATCGTTATCGTTATCTTTATCGTGCTTGGTGTGAACGGGCCTTAACAGTATTTTTAGATCTGTGTGTGTTCGGTGTTAAAGAGACAGCCGTCTAATAAACGTGCTGCCTATCATTAATGTTAATCAAAGGACAAAAGAAAATCATTAGCTGACTGAATATCTTTCGTAAATTTAATGAGGATTAATCAATATTTTATGAAAATAAACTATACAGTGTTTTTAAACTTTTGATTTCAATTTCTGTACCTGACATTTGTTCAGTTTTATTTAGTTATGCTATTGCTAATTCATTTGTTTACTTGTCTTTAACAATTTAATGTTTGGAATTTAGTCTAGTTGTTTTTCCTGTGGTATTTGTTTTTGATAAAACCATAGACATGAAACAGAATAAATATGTTTGACATCTAAATATTTGACTTAAAAGTTGTTTAATGGATTTTTTAATCTTGAATCGCGAATAAGAATCGGAATCGATCAAATTCAAACGATACCCAACCCTAGTCTTTACAATGGCACACATTGTATAAAAGTCCTTCATGTAATTTTCACAACTTTCAAAACTGTTTTATGGAGTTTTTGTCTACTGAAAGTAATCGACCCGTACGGTTCTCCACACACGGTTCGGCACGCGCTAGGACCGCGGTTCAACTTAAATCTGACAACGCATCTGTAATATGGTTTGCTATAAATAACACGTAAAACAAACAGGGTTCAGGTTCGGCTAATGTATGCTTCTGTTGATGGATGCACATTCTGGCTTCCCAATACATTACAACAACAGCGATGGAGAAAAACCATTCACTCTTGTTCAATGCGAATGCTGTATGCTGGAATATGAGCATTTATTCCATAGCGCGCGCGCGCACGGGAGAGACCTGAACAGCACACGTTGATATGTGTTTACACTAAACTCATGTAAGCTTTGCCAGTTTAAACATTTAAGAGGACGCGAATGAGAAGATTTGTGCCTGCGCTCATCAGAAGCGTGCACATATTTAGCTCTCTCTTAAAGTGACAGCACTTTCTTGATATTAATCAAACCGCAACAACAAAGAAATCACTCACTGTTACTCTTGATTGAATAGCTTTTGTAACTTAATAAAGTTAATCTGTCATTTATAAGCGAATATGCAATGCTGTTTTACATTTTATTACTTAATTCAATTTCTGTACCCGAAAACTAATGTTAGACCTACCTTAAAAAAAAAAAACAACTGAAAATCACTGTTTATTTATTTGTATTTTTTTCACTGTTTATTTATTTGTGCTGTTGTTTGTAGTTAGATTATTCTTATTTTCTTTTTTTATTTGACAGTATAGTTTCCCTAAACATAGCACATACCGAACCGTATCGAAACCGTGATAAGAACCGAACCGTAAGTTGAACCATCCACCCCTAACTGAAAGTGATTGTATCCCTTCACAAGATTTGCATTAAACCGCTCGATCCATTTGCATTCATTTAAACGATGCCTTTATGAACTTTTTGGATCCTCTGAGTTTTGGTTACCTGGACTTTCAATTGAGGGACAGAAGCCTCTCAGGTTTCATTAAAAATATCTTTATTTGTGACCCTGCAGCACAAAAGCAGTGTTAAGTCGCTGGGGGATATTTGTAGCAATAGCCAACAATACATTGTATGGGTCACAATTAACTATTTTCTTTATGCCAAAAATCATTAGGATATTAAGTAAAGATCATGTTCCGTGAAGATATTTTGTAAATGTCCTACCGTAAATATATCAAAACTTAATGTTTGATTAGTAATATGCATTGCTAAGAAATTCATTTGGACAACTTTAAAGATGATTTTCTCAATATTTAGATTTTTTTTTGCACCTCAGATTCCAGATTTCTAATAGCTGTATCTCAGCCAAATATTGTCCGATCCTAACAAACCATACATCAATGGAAAGCTCATTTATTCAGCTTTCATGCATAAATAAATGCAAATAAATGAATTTTAAAAAATTGACTCTTATGACTGGTTTTGTGGTCCAGGGTCACATTTGTGTTTCCAAAAGTCTCACGGGTTTGGAACAACATTGCACATGATTTGAAGTGTCAAATGTCTCCTTTGCAGAAAAAAGCCCCGGCGCGTCGTCGGCGACACGCTGGAGGAAGTCCGAGTCCAAAAGCAGACGCGGTTTACGCCGTCAGCCTGAATCTCTGGACTCGGTGGACTCCGTGTCGTCCACGCCTCACTACCGCTTTCGCTCGTCCTCTTCCGGGCCGCTATTTTCGGCCGCCTCTCCCGGGGACTTGCACATTCTCCCCGACCAGGAGGGCTCCGAACAGGCTTCCCTGACCACCCGATGTGCCTCCAGCTCCGAGAAAACCCATCCCCGGCCCAGAGGGAACCGAAGCTGCCCGCCAAAGCCCCGCGAGCCGGGAGAAGGCGGCAGCGGCGGCCGGAGAAGAGAGCATGACTTCAGTTCTTCTCAGCCTTTGGTGCTGTATGGGAGTAATGAATTTATGGTGTGACGACGATGGCGTCCAACATTAGCCGGAGCCGGTAAAGCAGAAACACCAATGGACGTCCGAATAACATTTGAAGTGAAAGAGAAAACACTTGGAAATCAGCCTTCAATTGGAAATCTCGCCCTTCCAGTGAACAAAATGTAAGGAAGGTGCTAAACATGATGCTGGTGAACGACCTACTGACTGTAACGGACCTGCTGGACCGGTCTGTTTTCACAACAAGTATAGCTGAACAGGGAAAGAGCGATTTTTAATCAACGCGCAATGTCCATTTTCATGTTTACAGAACTGAGCCAATGAGAAGTCAAGAGACTTCAACTGACTGCATGCCGTATTGCTACCATATTGTTTTCACTCTATGATTAAAACCTTTGATAAAGTGCTAAATATGTAAAATAATATTATATTATGGACAAGGGTCGAACGAATCGTGTAAATAGCTGAAATACCTGTGCTGCTGGTTGAACCATGTGAAAATAACGTCTTTTTGTGTCGCAGATTGAAAACCAGAGCGTGTGAATCTGGTGTCTGTATGTTGTTTCGTATGGATCTGACAAAAACGCACATGATTTAGGTTTTTTCATCCCATTTTTGCATAATGCAAACAATCTTGGTTTTCTTTATGCAAAATCGGTTTGATTGTGGAGTGAAATCTGACCCGGGCATGAGCTTTAACCCACGTTTTTTGGTTCCAGGAACACGTTTTTCATTCAGATGAAAAAGCAAAAGGATGATAAGGGATGAAAAGTTAGACGTGTTTGTTTGTCTCATGATTATTTGATGTAGTTTTACTCGCCATCCTTTTTTTTTCTCATCAGTGTTATGTGCAACCGAATCAGGACTTGAAAATATATTTAGTTTTTTTGGTAAATTGCTTTTTTAAAGTATATTGTGTGTTACACATGCTGATATTTTATTGTGAATTTCAAGTATATGAATATGTTTGGTGTTCCATTGTGCCATCTGGAGTCACATGCTTAGTTGGCCATAACATCCTTTCTGTTTACAAAATTTAATTTAGGGCTAATTTATCACGAACATCCTCTGCTGTGCATTTTTACCCTTTAAACTGTCATTAGTAGATTAACATGCAAATTCACAGCAGTAAAGTTCATAGAAAAACAAGGACACGTAACGGCAAAAAGCTCAAAGCTTAACTATATAGTACATTTACGGAGTCCACATTGCTGTATATGTGCAGGGAATGTGTCTCCAGAAGCTGTTTACTCTTTTCGATGTGCTGTTACAGATATCTATGTCATATCAGTCATAGCCTATTGCAAGAAACCATCACCATGGTGCAATATCACAAGAGACATTAAGCTATGTTTTATGTTCTGATAAGTATGCTTGGGTACTGTCCTGAACTTTAAGTCCACTAATGCTCAAAAACAGGCAGTAAGAAGGAAACGGTTGTTTGTTGCGTCCTGCATAAGTGAATGTAATCACTGTAGCATGCCACACTATTGTCAAAGTTTCTCTTTTACAGCTACTGTATTTAAGACCACGTCTGAAGCCGGAAACATACTCAAAGCGCAAACCCCGAATGCAGTCCCTAACATATTTAACATGTATTAAGGTGCGGTCACAAATGTCAAGAGTTTTGTGTGAAAAAGGTGTGTTATCCATTCCTGCTGGATTGCTATTGGGATGACTGGATTGGATTTGGATGCAAGAGTAAATGTCACTGCACCGTTTTACTGTGGCTTCATAACTCATTAGGTTATGGAGGCCAAAAAAATTTTTTTGAGTCAAATTGAAAAGTTGAAATTTGCTTGTCATAATTATGACATACTAAGTTGTAAATATGACTTTAAACGTTGAAATTCACAAAAAAGTTGAATTATGACATGCTGTACTAAGTCATAATTATAAAATAAAAGCCGAAATTGAGTCGTAATTATGACGTACCAAGTCATAATCATGATTTTAAACGTTCAAAAAGTTCAAAATTAGGACTTTGAAAATGAAGTTATGACATACTGTACTAAGTCATAATTATGAGATAAAAGTTGAACTTGTGGCTTTAAAAGTTGAAATTGATAATAAGTCGAAAGCTGACATTGACATACTAAATTGGAATTATAACAAGTCAGAATTGAGATATAAAGGCAAAAAAGGATTTACATCAATTTTTTTAAATCTCATAATTGACTTAGTATGTAAATTTGGACTTTTAATGTAATAAATTCACTATCTCAGCACTCTGTCCTTTTATTTCGAATAGCACTTGGGTTATAATCATTTTGACTTTTAAAGTCATAATTATGTCTAACTATGTAATAATTAAGACTTCTTACATGGCGTAAATGGGCTTCAATAATCGGATGAGTTGCTGTCAGTTGTTTAGCTTGTTAAACCGGATTTAGGTAGCTAGCAATAAACATGTTAACATTACCTTAATTCTCTTCAAAAACAAAACAAACTGACCGTGATGTTAATGAGCTTTAAGCAGGCTCTTCAGAACGCAAAGACACGTGATCCTGCGTCGATTAAAGTTGTGCAGAGGATGTTTTTTGGCATAAGACTGTTGTGTTTCTAAAAACAAGGGATGTAATATCTTGCATATGACGATTATGTCCCGTTGAATGATCCTGCTCTGTGTGTTTTGATGGACTGACAGTCTCTACAAACAGATTTGTGCTTTCGGAGTTTGTGTTTGTGCTCTTGTGAGCGCAGTTGTAAACTGCAATTTGTTAATATTTGCTTTTGTGTGTAAATGTAGGATGTAACAAAAAAAAAAAACATAATCATTGTCCTTATTAAACAGAAGTCAAGAAAATAAACCGCTAATGTTTTCCTTAACTGTCAAGAGAGAGAGAACGTGATGGCGTATCGTCCTTACAGGTTCCTATGATTTTTCGAAAAAAAGAACCTTTTTGTGTATTTGGTGTAATGAAATGTGTTTATGCGGTTTAAGGTTCAAAAAACACATTATTTTCCACCTACTGTACATTATTGTTTCTCCGCTATGCTCCGCCTTCTGAAACGCTGAGTTTTACAAAGCTCATCGGTCTGAAAAGCGAGGTGTGCTGTGATTGGCCCACTATCCAGTGCGTTGTGATTGGCCGAATACCTCACGTGAGGATGGAAAGGTTACGCCCCTCACCATACTGTGATGATGCCCTGTCCGGCCGGAGCGACGAGACAAAAACATGAAAACCCATTATAAACGAGGCATTCGTTGCATCCAGTGGGGACATCATTACTGATTATAATGACTTATACTGTCTTTTTACACACGTTTGCGTTGCATTGCGCCGCGTACACATAAAACCATGTCTGCATTTGTGCTCGGATAAATGACAAACAACAATTGCTACTCTACACTGCTCAAAACTCCGTTTGAATCATCAGTGGCAAATCCTTTAAATATTAAAAAACTATTACAGTCGTTTATCAAAAGGCCCTATTGTAGTCTACTCTCCCAGGATCAGAAACAGTCCTCCAAAAATGTGCTGCACAAATGTGCTGGGTTGAACTGGTTCTGGAACAGTGTTGTAAATTAAACTTAACCACTGATTTCTAGTAATGTCTAGTCGCTTTCTTGAGTGAGCGGCGTCGTTCGTGGGGCGGGCTTGAAAACAGCGCGGCCGGCGGATTCGACGAAGGAGCGTCCGGAGGGCTTGCGGCAACCACATGTGACGACCCCGGGCTGGACTCCGCTTCGTCCACGGTGAAAGCCGATCCGGCGATCCACAGCGTGAAGTGGATGTATTTCCTCAGCGACCAGCACGGTCATCTCCAGATTTCGAAGTGGATATCGTCCTCTTTTGGAAGACCAAACACACAGCGTCTTCACGACATGGCCGCAGCAACAATACTACAGCGAGAATAAAGGTTTGTTGCGTGAACATTTGGGCGGCGTTATGCATATCTTCCCACATAGTGATGTAGATATGTGGGGGTGTGTTAGAACGAGCCGTTTTAGGTAGGTGTGGTTGACTCTTAACTTTTATAAAGAATATCTCTTTGGATTTGAGACTTTAGTCTTTGCAACTTTAAAGATCTTCTTTATGCACCAAGAGCTTTGTAACACTCCAAAGAGAAAGGAAAATTGAAAATCGCATCATGTGACCCCTTTAAGTATCGATACTTTCGATACTGATGTTGTATCGAAAGGATTGATCCTCACATAAAAATATTGATTCTAAAGTGCATTTTTAACCATTACTTTGATTTATTTATCAAGAAATTCGGTGCATAAAATAAGTGGAAAAATAGACTATATTAGTGAATAATTGTGTTGGATAGATTCTCCTGCTCGTCGAAACACACGCAGATGCTGAAAATGTTTAATTGTTATATTTCACAATATTGCTGCTTTTTTTTTTTTTTTTTTCAAATAAGTGCAGCCTTGGTGAGCATGAGACTTAAAAAAATATTACAAATATTACTGACCCCAAGCTTTTGTGAACATGTATTATTTATTTTAAATTGGCTAGTTTGTACAAGTACATTTATTTAAACTGGTTGTTAAAAGTTAAAATGGATTGTGTTATGTTCTGTAATTGCTGTTAATAAATCTATCAGAAAAAATGTGCTAAAGTTTCAGCTTTAGGGGTACAACAGCCTGGCAGCCTTTTACAAAAATCAACCATGGTTTTATTACAGCAACCACAGTTTACCACAGTATCTGTAGTAAAACTGCAGTAACCACAAATTTACCATGATAATAATAATAATACTACATTTTAGTACTTATGTAACACTGTGTTATTTTTCACAGTGGTTAAAAGATCAGTTTAGTTTAGAGAAGAAGCAGAAGAGGACAGCAGTTTGTAAGTGTGTTTTGTCTTGTTTTCTCATTAGATTTCAGCACGGTTGTCATTGCTAGGAAACATTGTTTCACTTACTGTGTTTTATCGTGGTAAATACGTGCTCAAGTCGCGTTTGTTCTCGTGCGGGACTTTCCAGTTTCGGTTTGCTAAATAGTAAGGCGTGGCCAGCTGACTTCAGGCAAGTATAAAATTGGTTAGTTCACCGCTGCAGCCCTCGTGTGAAGACCGACGACTCTACCCAACCCTCTACGCACACCTTGGCAATATAATCACCATTGCTATTAAATTTTTTGTGTTTACCTCGCCAGACTGATAGCCTATTTTACCCACACACACACCCCCTCACACACACGCTCTCTCACTCACACACACACACACACACACTCTCTCTCTCTACCACACTCTCTCTTCTCACACACACACACTCTCTCTCACACCACACACACTCTTTCTTCACACCACACACACTCTCACCACATCACACACACACACATTCACCCTCTCGCACACACTCTCTCTCTCCACACACACACACACACACACAACCTCTCTCACACACACTCTCACACACTCTCCGCTCACACACACACACACACACACACGCTCTTCCTCTCACACACCACACACCACCACACACACACACATCTCTCTCTCTCTCTCTCCACACAAACACACTCACTATCTCTCTCACACACCACTCTCCACACACTCTCATCTCAACACACACCCACTCTCTCTCTCCGACACACACCCGCCACACCGCACTCACACCACACACATCTCTCACACCATCTTTCGCTCACACACACACACACTCTCACACACACACCACACTCTCTCCACACCCACTCTCACACACTCTCTCTTCACACACACACTACACACACACACCCTCTCTCTACTCACACACACACACACAACAAGAACGACTCTCACACACCCACGTCTCACGCACTCTCGTCGAAAATTTGGCCTCTCACACACTCTCTCACACACAACTCTTCTCACACCCACACCCAACACTTCTCTCTCTCACCACACACACACGCACACGTCTTCACTGCACTCTCTCAACACACTCACTCACTCACACACCACACACCACACTCACTCACTCACTCACACACACCATCTCACACACTTTCTCACTACCCACTCTCACACAGCACCCCTCCACACACATCTCTCTCCCACCACTACACACTCTCTCACACCACACACAACACCCACCACCGTTTACTTGGCTATCTAAATGGGACATTACATAGTACTTCTATTGTTTTTATATACATATATTTAAACACTTTTTTAACCTAAACCCACCCTACCCCCCCTCAACGCTGCATTGGGTTTACTTTATTTTCTAATAACAGTTTTCCAAATGCTATCTCCACAAATCGAGATTGTTGCGCGATTTTGTCAGGTTTTGCTCCCTTTGTTGGTACAATTTTCCGCCAAAAAGGGTTTTAAGTAGGTCACCCACACACACACACCACACACACACCAACTATTCCTCCACCCATACGCTCATCTTTGTAAAATAAACAGCTTCTTAAATAACTGAATGTGCACTCTTAACTTCAGCCAATCAAGCATTATATTATTATATTATGATAATTAAGCACTATTTAATTATAGAACTAGTGATTAGAACTAAAGCTTGGTAACCATGAATGAATGCATATCTGTCCATTTTAAACTGACTGGACTGGGTGTGTTTAAGATATTGTTGTTCATAGGCATGGGCGTAATTTCCACTTTCATTTCTTGAACGAATCGTTTGCGAAAGTCATTGATTCAATTATTCATTTATAAATACAGCCACTTGCTTAGTTACTGAATGTACAAATGACTTGATGACGCATTAAGACAGTGACTTACCGCCACCTACAGCTGGTTTTAGTATTTAAAATAATCACTTTTCTATTGAACATTTTTTTAACATTAATATTCTATTTATAAAGATAAAAACTGCATTGGAAAGTCAATTTAGGGGGCAAATATAGTCATTTAATGGAAAAGGTGCAGTCTAAGTGGAAGAGAGGGGGTACGCAGAAATGCCTCAGGGGGTAAAGTCTGGGAACCACTGATGTAGAACAATCTCCTGTGCAACAAGTGATTTATTTTACATTTTCAGGTACAGCAGTTAGTTTGAAATAAAATTTTGTTTAACAGTGGAAATTGAGTCTCACATTATATAAACATTATTCAAAACATTAATAGTGAACATTTTCGACTTTATAAAATTATACTCTCAAGTCTTGGCGATCGGCCCCTATTAAACAATAAAGAAAGTAAGACATCTTTTTCTTATACATAGTTTAGTAGCCTACTATTCTTTTTGGCAGAATTGATCATTAATCAACTTAATTATTTCCTGGATTTTGTATCACCATAGTCCCTAAATGTATGTACATGCAGGAAATGGGATTCAAATCGAAAACATTTTCCCCCACTCTAACATCTTGCTTAGACAACTTTTGCCCACTTTCATCCAGACCAGCACGCACTACCCCCCTCTGCCCCCTGGCTGTCCGATGTTCTCCGTGACCATCGCTCTAAACTCAGGGCTGCAGAGAGGAAATGGCGCAAATCAAAAAACTCTACCGACCTTAGTGTGTATCAGTCTGCAAATGTCTCCACTGCTAAAACGACATACTACCATAACAAAATTAACAACTGCTCTGACTCTCGCACACTTTTCAAAACTTTCTCTTCTCTTCTCTGTCCTCCTCCCCCTCCTCCTTTATCAACTCTTACAGCTGATGACTTTGCAATTTTCTTCACAAATAAAACAAGAACCATCAGTGACCAATTCCCCACACCACAAACTGATGATAACTTCATAGCGACAAATACCCACCGTCCTCTCTCGCCTCCTTCTCTCCACTTTCTGAGGCAGAAGTCTCTAAACTCATATTTTCCAATCATCCTACTACTTGTCCACTTGATCCTATCCCCACTCACCTCCTTCAGGCCATTTCTTCTTCAGTCATACCTTCGCTTACTCACATTATCAACACCTCTCTTCACACTGGTACATTTCCCACAGCATTTAAGCTGGCTCGGGTAAGCCCACTGCTTAAAAAACCCTCTCTAAATCCAGCACTTTTAGAAAACTACAGACCGGTATCCCTTCTTCCATTCATTGCAAAGACACTTGAGCGAGTTGTGTTCAACCAACTCTCTATGTTTCTTGCACAGAACAACCTCCTGGACAACACCCGATCTGGCTTCAAAAGTAGCCTCTCAACTGAGACTGCCCTGCTCTCGGTTACTGAAGCCCTGAGACTGGCAAGAGCAGCTTCCAAATCCTCAGTACTCATCTTGCTGGATCTGTCTGCTGCTTTTGACACAGTTAACCACCAGATCCTCCTGTCCACCCTCATGAAGATGGGCATCTCAGGAACCGCACTCCTGTGGTTCAAGTCCAACCTCTCAGATAGGTCCTTCAGGGTGTCTTGGAGGGGTGAGGTTTCTAAGTCACACCTTCTTGTTACTGGGGTTCCTCAAGGCTCAGTGCTTGGACCACTTCTCTTCTCCATCTACATGTCGTCATTAGGATCTGTCATTCAGAAGCATGGCTTTTCTTATCACTGCTATGCTGATGACACTCAAATCTACTTCTCATTCCAACCATAACTCCTTCCAGGACAGCCAGGAACCTAGGAGTTGTGATCGATGATCAGTTAAGCTTCACCGACCATATTGCTACAATGGCCCGGTCCTGCAGATTTGCCTTATACAACATTAGGAAGATTAGACCCTTCCTGTCAGAGCAAGCTGCACAACTCTTTGTCCAAGCTCTTGTTCTCTCCAGAGTGGACTATTGTAATGCTCTCTTGGTGCGCCTTCCCACATGCACTATCAAGCCTCTGCAACTGATCCAGAATGCAGCAGCGAGAGGGGTCTTCAATGAGCCAAAAAAAAGCTCACGTTACTCCTCTCCTCATCAGGAGGGCACTGGCTACCAGTAGCCGCTCGCATCAAATTCAAGGTACTGATGCTTGCCTACAAGACCACCACTGGCGCTGCACCAATATACCTAAACTCGCTAGTTCAAACTTATGCGCCCTCCAGAAGCTTGCGTTCTGCAAGTGAACGGCGCCTTGTGGGTTTATAGTATCAGATGATCCAATAGAGATGAAATTTCCCTCCGCCGATCAATTCTCACTCGGGAACTGTGACAATGAACCAGAAAGGAAAGGAAGAAGCAGGGAAGGAAACCAGATGGGACATCAACAAATGGAGCAACAGAAATTAATCTTTAGAATAAGGAGAATAATTCAACTTCTGCGGAAACAGGAGGATTTAAATAAGAAAATAATGAGGATGCTAAAAGAAATTATTGATTTGGTGATTGAGTTGCAATCCCTGGCTAAAGACATCAAAGCTTTGAGATTACAAACATCTGAAAAGTCCTAAAAAGGAGATACACCTTGTTAAGGGTTTTTACTCAACAATTAAAATCGCCACGTGTGTATATTCTGTGCTCACTGTACAATGATTGTGCAAGGAGATGCATTTTGCAACAACGTTGCAGAATGGACCTTTGTTCTTAAGGTGTTGTATTGTGAAATGTTTTATCTTATCTTACAAGAAATATTGCATTATAGTTTAGAAACTGCTATTTGCCTAAGCCTATGCCTTTAAGATGATGTAATTGTTTAGATTAAAGTAGAGATAGATAAGCTTGCTTCTCTAAAAAAGATGCTGATTGCTTGATTTGAATTTATGCTACCATGAGATCATTAACTGGGTCAACAGTCACACTTCCTGGCATACGCAATCAATGCTTCGCTCACACTAAGAGAAAGGGGTGTGGGTTGGTTTGTGTATTATCTGAATATGGAGACACGGAAAAGGGATGTATTGTTTGTGTGACTATAAAATGTGATGAATGGAATACATCAGTGGCGCAATTCGGGGTGAAGACTTCTCGCTGTTTATTTTTAGTGTATTTGCTTATGAGTTATTGTTTTAATAAAGCAAAACCATTTCCTATTGTGAAGCGTTAAACTTCTTTTAAACAAGTCTCTGAGTAATTTATTAAGAGTAACATATTATCTGAATTTATTCATAAACCTCCAATAAAAGTTCCATAGAGATGAGGATCTCATCTGAGCTGTTCAGGACATCGGGTGGAGAATCTTGAAACGTCTAGGCCTATTATATTTCCTAATACAAGAGGTAAGAGCGGTATTTATTTATTGCAACTGCTTGTGGGGAAAAAGATGTGGGTATAGGATTTATTTATTCTTTACACGATGAAAAACACAACAGGTGCCATCCCAAAGAGGCACAAAATCACTCTCATGGACCTTTTCCTGGACTGTGCCCGGCTGGTGGAATGACCTCCCGATCTCATTCGAGCAGCTGAATCGTTAGCCATTTTTAAAAAACATTCTAAAGACCACGCTCTTTTTCGCCAGCCCTGACCACTCATACTACACTTACCTATTCTATTCTGTTCTATTTTTATTTCTTTATTAAATAAAACATTTTTATCCATTTTATTGCATATGAATGCTTGAATTCTCTGTGGACACACTGTTTTAGACGTAGGACATTAAGAAACACAGATCTGGTATAATAATGAGAAAATTAAATTGAATGTGATAAATACATTCTATTATTAATCCCTCATGACATTTAAAAGTGAAAAAAAATTTTTTTTTTTTAAGCTAATAGCCGTTGGCCTCGTCTCAAGCATGCCAGCGCACGATTTATTCTCGTCTTTTTGCTTTATTCTCAAAAGTGAACCTTGTAATCTCGTAGTTTTCGTGTGTTCAAGCCGTTGGATTTCCAAACGTTCCTCATGCGGCGCTGTAATTGTTAGAAACCTGCCGCGCGAGGACAGTTTATTTCCATGGGTGATTGCTCTTAAGAGGCGTGTGCGTATTTCTTGCTGACTGCCATCTCGCTTCGGGATAAAGCGAAGGTAGGGCGCGGAGGAGAACGAAATCGATCCGCCGCCCGCATGAGGACAGCGAACGCGTACAAATCGCTGGAACCACCTGAGCGCTCCCCCTGATCGATCTGATCAGGTGTGTGGTGAGGCCGGTCGCCTCGAGTCTTCCCGGTGCTCTTCCGGTGGATCTCGAGCGTTGAGTTCACGCGCACTTGCTCTGTATGTGGGCGGCTAGAGCCCTTTGTGGGCGTTGTTTTCGTCGCTAACTACAGTGACTCAGCACTCGCGAGCGTCAACCACCCCAGAGCTGCGTGGTAGTATGTAGTGTGCGTTATCGAGTTGTGTGTTTTAGTGGGAGCTTGTGTTGTTATGTTGTGTGTTGTTTTCTAACAGTTAATCGTCAACGTCCAAAGGTCTGATACGTGATGGACGAAGCGACGCCGGTTGTTTTTTGACCTGGAGCCCACCGTACTGGTTACCGCGGCGCTACCACTTCATTAGATTCACATAGATTACATGCAGATTTTGGATCTGCAAGTTTTTATAGGGCACAACTATAAGATCCATCGTTTAAATTAAGCCATGCTACATCTTTATTACATTTAAATTAAATTATTATTGTATTTATTTAATTAATAGTATTAGTTATTTAATTTAATTTAATGTAATATCCCTGATACATCTATTTTAAATTAAATTAAAATTATTTATTTTATTTATTTACTTATTATTATTATTTATTTATTTATTACTGCCCATGAGTACATCATCTTTAAATTAAATTAAATTTATTTATTTATTTATTTAATTCAATTATTATTTAAAATTATTTCATGTTAATTTAATGAATTGCCCATGATACATCTATTAATAAATTAAATTTTATTTAATTTATTTAATTATTCTTATTTTAAATTAATTTATTAATATACCCATGATACATCTATTAGTTCACTTAAATTACATTCTTATTAATTATTATTATTTCTTATTATTATTATTCATTAATTTATGTAATATTCCCATGATAACATCTATTATTGTCATTTTAAATTAATTATTATTAATTTATGTATTACTTATTCTTATTATTATTATTAAATTTAATTTTAATGTAATTGCCCATGATACATCTATTATCAATTTTAAATTAAATTATTATTAATTATTTATTTATTTACTTATTTATTTATTCAATTTTCATTTAATGTAATATCCCATGCTACATCTATTATTATATGTATCATTGATAACTTCGATGATTGCTTTAATCTTTATATTATAATTCATTTTTTATAAATATATACATATTTATTTTAACCAATGAGTTTTTTGAAAGCGAAACACGCGTTATATATTATAAGTCAATACTTCGTTTAGAACCAATGTTCTAATTCCTACACTAAAGTATTTTTAAAAAAGTAAAAAATCTAGTCCACCAAAGCTACCATTAATATGTTGTTGATTCACTATAATGAGAGAGTTATGGTTTTAAAACAAATGCATGTATTATTTTATTTATTTATGTATTTATCATTTCTCAGATGCTTTTAGCAGTAAATATCTATCTGCATTTCACCAAATGCTTACATAAAAATAAGAACACAATGGATGTAAGTTTCCCACAAATCTTTATTGAATATATCATCTGTATATTATTTCAATAGTTTAGTGTAAAATTACATTATTGTGTTTTTTTATATTTTTTATAATATCTTTTTGTATTCGTTTTTTTTTATTTCAAAACCTTGTGAACAATATTTACTGTAGAATTGCATGCATTTTTTGCTAAAAATATACTTTTCACATAAGTAACCCTTTACAATAATCAGTACTAATGCCTAAATTAATAATTCTTCATCATAAACGAATGATTATTAAAGGGGTTAGCAATCACCGAACGAGATGGAGAGCTATGCTTAACTACGCCTGTAGTCATATGGATTTGATATTTAATAGTTAATGCGTTCATTAACATTTATGGGTAAACTAAATCAAACAGCCTCTTTCAGAAGGAATAAGAAATACTCTGACTGTGAAATGAGTTTAAATCATTTATTTTAACCATAAGTGAGAAATGTTATTTAAAAAAATGCATGTAATTCTACAGTGAAATATTTTAAAAAAAAAAAAAAAGTCACCAAAATTCTACATTAAAGAATTTAAATTGTTAACTGTATTTTAATATGCAAAATATTTTTTACTTAAATTTTGCATTAAAAAATTCATTGGATAGTGGATACTATAAGTAAAAAAAATATATATATTTTTTAAAACACAATGCACGTAATTCTACAGTAAAATATTGTATATATATTTAAAAATATGGTCACAAAAAAACCCCAACTCTAAGTATAAACCTCATGCACAGTAACTACAGTAGATGTGTTCTTGTGTCCGCTCAGACACGTCTGCGTGTGATATCGTGCAGCTGTCGGCCGTCAGCGGGGACCGGGTGTTTAACGTGTATCTGCTGCCGCGCTGCTCGATGACAGACGGGGCATCTCGGGTCACCAGTCTGACTGTAGACGGCCCCCATCTGCTCTTCAGACACCGTCCCGTGCCCACCGTCCCTCACAGACGGGCTCTGAGCGACTTCATCTGCTTCCTCAAGACCTTCCGCAGGCCCTTTCTGGTGGGACACAACAGCAGGCGCTTCGACTGGCCCATCCTGACCCGCGTGCTGGCCCAGTTTGACCTGCAGGAGGAGTTTGAGGGTGTGGTGTCCGGATGCGTGGACACGCTGCCGCTGAGCAGGGAGATGTTCCAGCTGCCCAGATACTCGCAGCAGTTCCTGGTCCAGCACTTTCTGCAGGAGTCGTACGGCGCTCACGACGCCTCCGAAGACGTGCGGATGCTGCAGGAGCTCTACAGAGTCTGGAGACCCAGCCAGGAGCTCGTGAAGAAGCACACGATCACCCCGTGACACCGGCACAGCTGCAGGGGGCTCGTGTCACGGTGGGGACCTAAATTGTGGTCTCCACGGGTACCAAAGCTTATAAATCATACAGAATTCGTTTTTTTTTTTTAATCTAAAAATGCAGAAAGTCTCCTGTGAAGGGTAGGTTTAGGGGTAGGTGTGTAGGCATAGAATATATGCTGTACAGTCATAAATACCATTACCCTATGGAGAGTCCCACAAGGATAGCTGACCAGCTGTGTGTGTGTGTGTGTGTGTGTGAGAGAGAGAGAGTGTGTGTGTGTGAGAGAGTGTGTGTGTGTGTGGAGGTTTTTGTTTGATAGAGTTGTGTTGTGTGTGGAGAGGTGTGTGTGTGTGTGAGAGAGAGAGTGTGTGTGTGTGTGAGAGAGTGTGTGTGTGTGAGAGAGTGTGTGTGTGTGTGAGAGAGTGTGTGTGTGTGTGTGTGAGAGTGTGTGTGTGTGTGTGTGCGAGAGAGAGAGTGTTGTGGTGTTGTGTGTGTGATAGCGAAGAGAGGTGTGTGTGTGTGTGTGTGTGTGTGTGTGTGTGTGTGGAGAGAGTGTGTGTGTGTGAGAGTGTTGTGTGTTAGAGTGTGTGTGTGTGAGAGTGTGTGTGTGTGTGAGAGAGTGTGTGTGTGTGTGTGTGTGTGTGTGTGAGAGAGAGAGTGTTTAGTGTGTGTGTAGTGTGTGTGTGTGTGAGAGAGTGTGTGTTTGTGTGTTTGTGTGTTTGTGTGTGTGAGAGAGAGCGAGAGAGAGAGTGTGTGTGAGAGAGAGAGTGTGTGTTTGTGTGAGAGAGAGAGAGAGAGAGAGAAATGTTGTGTGATGTGAGAGAGAGTGTGTTTGTGTGTGGGTGTGTGTGTGGGTGTGAGAGAGAGGGTGTGTGTGTGTGTGTGTGGGTGAGGAGAGAGTGTGTGTGTGTGTGAGAGAGAGTGAGTTTGTGTGTGTGAGAGAGAGTGTGTGTGTGTGAGAGAGAGTGTGTGGTGTGTGTGTGAGAGTGTGTGAGAGAGTGTGTGTGTGTGTGTGTGTGTGTGTGTGTGGTTTGTGGTGTGTGTGTGTGCTGTGTGTGGTTTGGGGAGATTTAGAGTGATATTGTGTGTTGAGAGTGGTGGGTGTGTGAGAGAGTGTGGTGTGTGGTGTGAGGAGTGTTGGTGTGAGAGAGTGTGTGTTTTGGGTGTTATAGGTTGAGAGAGTGTGTGTGTGTGGTGGTGGTTTTGTGTGGTGAGAGCTTGTGTGTGTGTGTGTGTTTGAGAGTGTGTGTGTGTGTGTGTTTGTTTGTGTGTGTGTGAGAGAGTGAGAGTGGGTGTGTGGGTGGGTGAGTGTGTGAGAGTGTGTGTGTTGTGAGAGAGAGAGTGAGTGTGTGTCTGTGTCTGTGTCTGTGAGAGTGTGTGAGAGTGTGTGTGAGTGAGAGAGAGAGAGAGAGAGAGAGAGTGTGTGTGTGTGTTTGTAAAGGAATCAAGGTACACTGAACTGAAGGATTCAGAAATATTTTATATGTACGGTCAAACCAAACATTATTCAGACACCTGATATCATTATACTAGTGAGTTTAGTTGAGCTAAGTTGGTTTTATCTAATCGTGTGCTTAAATTTAACAGCTGACAGCTATTCAACCGAATTCATTCCATAGCTTTCTATCAAAGTTATCAGACATTATCAAGATGAGTTTGTTCTGACACGCTTTAACTCTGAGCTCTTCTCATATTTTATTAGCATTTTCTAAACTGTGATATTTTTGGTTTGACTGTATGTATACTGTATAGTGCCTTACAATGAAAACATTGTTTTTTATACACACGAATAACGCAGCCATCCATAACGGTTCATATCAATTTCATCTATTTCTTTTTGCTGAGGATCTCACAGTATTGAATACGCAGCGGTGCGATATGTTTTCTAGTGCAGTGTTTACATTACTTTCTGAGTTCACTGACAAAGCCGTCTGTAAATTATGGCAAAAAAACAAAACTGTTTTAAGATGTTCTTAAGTGTCACATGTTTCGTTTTAATTTCCGTTTGTCTAAAATCAGGTTTTGGTTTTCAGAGCCAGTTTTGCTTCCCCTCAGGTGTCAGAATATACAACTCAATTTCATTTCTACATACTGACATTATGCATTCATTAACTGGAACCATTAAATAACGTGTGATTGTCTTATTTGTATTTTAGTTATTTTGTGAATTATGGTTGCATTTGTTTTGGACTGTTACTAAAATTGTGTATAAATGCATATTATAAATTTTTTTTTTTTATTTGTATACGTTTTATCTTGTCAACAAAATGCTAAATTTACAACAAAAAAATCAATCTAATTTGGTACCTAAAATTAAAATATATAAAGTAATGAATGCAATTTAATATTAATACACGTTTTACATTTTTAACTTAAAACTCTACATTAACAACAAAAAACTACATTTAAAAACAATGCATTTAATAAAATATAAACAAGCACTATATTTAATTTTTTGGTTAAAGTTTTTATTTGATATTTAATGTTTTAAGACAAAATTATGGATATTTTTCACATTTCAATGCAAATCTGCATATGTGGCAGCTAGGCCTTTAGAAACATGAAAAATATCACATTTTCAAAATGATCAGAAACTTTTTTTATTAGGATTGTATTTTGCTCAAAGTCCATAAAGGTCATGTACATACTGAGGTGGATGGATAGTTATCACAACACTTAATATTCAGCCGCTAGAGCGACAGGAAGGAAGTTTTAAAGCGGATTAATCCTGGAGAAACTGCTGGATTCTGATCGATATTCATGTTTATGCAGATCAGGAGCGGCCACATCTTTAATTCTCAACATGTTAAAGCAGAAACATTGTGTAAGTCCAAATGAGCAGCGTTTTCATCACGTCACTCGTCCATCTCCACGTCTTCTGCCAGCTTCTGGACCATCTTGTCCTCCAGCTGTTTGGCTTGACCTGAAGAGAGACGTCAGACGTGAGAACAGGGAATTCTGGGACGGGTTTGGGTGAGGTTACGTCGGAGCAGCGGGGTTTACCTGCGTGTGGAGCTCTGATGAGGTGAATGTTCTTCTTGACTTCACTGATAGCTGCCGCCTTCTCCAGCGCTTTGCCACTCTTCAGCCTGAGGAAATATGCAAATGTTCATGTAAATGATGGGCACTGTAACTAAAGACAACAACAACAACAACTTTTAGTAGAATTAAAATGGAAACAAAATACATAGATTAGGGTTTTTAAAAATATTTAGAATCTAGGTTTGTTTTATTTGATGTAGCAAAATAAACAAACTGAAATAAAAACTACAGAAAAAAAACTAACGACAAAAACCTTAACTAATTAAAAACTAATTTAAAAAAACTACATAAAAATATTTTTCTTTCTTAAACTTTAATGAAATAAAATATACAAAAAAACAATCTATTTCAGCTATTAACCAAGGCAACATTTCTTATTTTCATTCAGTTTAATGCACTAAAATAAACTACAAATAAAAATGAAAACAATACAAATTATATGGACATGAAAAACAAAAACAATGAATTAATAACAAAAGACAAAAATAAATACTAAAATCTTAAGCTAAAATACAAATGGAAAATTTGACAGATAATTATTTTAAACTAATTTAGCATAAAACTTTTTTTTACAAACTTAAAATATTAAAAGTACTTATCTTAATTCAAAAAAGTTATTTTAATTCAACTATTTGCCAAGGCAACATCTCTCTCTCTCTCTTGGCATTTACTTAGTTTATATATATATTTAGTACTTATAAAAAAAAAAAACTAATAAATTACCAAAAACTACTAAAAATTTAAAATGAAGACAATATAAAATAAACAAATAAAAACGAAAAAATTTATTTAAAGAAAAGTACAAAACCTTTAACTAGAATTAAAAGGAAAACAGAAAACCTTAAAAAAAACAAACTCAGACTATTAATAAGAACTATAACAGTATCTGAATGATGCTAAAATAACATGCATGAAACAGCCGGCTGAACTTTGACCCGTTGAGTCACGGTGAGGTAACGAGGAGAAAGTACAATCAATTAAATAAGTCTTAAATTACAGAAGAAAGCAGAAGTCACCTGTTCATGATGAAGCGCGCCTGCCGTTTGTTTTTGATGGCTTCAACCTTCTTCATGGCCTTCACTGTTCAACACAAACACAGCAGTCAGAGCCAGCGCAATCAACTCACATTAATGAGTGTGTGTGTGTGTGAGAGAGTGTGTGTTTGTGTGTGTGTGTTTGTGTGTGTTTTTGTGTGTGTGTGAGAGAGAGTGTGTGGTGTGTGTGTGTTTGAGAGTGGTGTTATTTGTGTTCTGTGGCGTGAGAGCGGTGCTTGGAGTGAGTGTGAGAGAGAGAGTGTGTGTGTGTGTGAGAGTGTGTGTGTGTGTGTGTGAGTGTGTGTGTGTGTGTGTGTGTGTGTGAGAGAGTGTGAGTTTGTGTGCGTGTGAGCGTGTGCATGTGTGAGTGAGTGAGTGAGTGAGAGAGAGTGTGTGTGTGTGTGAGAGTGTGTGAGTTTGTGTGCGTGTGCATGTGTGAGTGAGTGAGTGAGTGAGAGAAAGAGTGTGTGTGTGTGTGAGTGTTTGTGTTTGTGTGTGTTTGTGTGTGTGAGTGAGTGTGAGAGAGAGTGTGTGGGAGAGAGAGAGAGTGTTG
Source organism: Sinocyclocheilus anophthalmus (assembly GCA_018155175.1). Lineage (NCBI taxonomy): Eukaryota > Metazoa > Chordata > Actinopteri > Cypriniformes > Cyprinidae > Sinocyclocheilus > Sinocyclocheilus anophthalmus. Next base: position 240,688 of record JADLZN010004017.1, on the reverse strand, counting down.
TGTGTGTGAGAGAGAGTGTGTGAGAGTGGTGTGTGTGTTGAGAGAGAGTGTGTGAGAGAGTGCATGTGTGAGAGAGTGAGTGTGAGAGAGAGTGTGTGTGTGTGAGAGAGAGTGTGTGAGTTTGTGTGCGTGTGCATTTTGTGGAGGGAGTGTGAGAGAGAGTGTGTGTGTGTGGGAGAGTGTGTGAGTGTGAGAGAGTGTGTGAGTGTGAGAGAGAGTGTGTGAGTGAGAGAGAGATTGTGTGTGTGTGAGAGAGAGATTGTGTGAGAGAGAGATTGTGTGTGAGAGATGGTGTGAGTGTAAGAGAGTGGGTAGGGTGAGGAGAGTGTGTGAGTGTGAGAGAGAGGGATGTGAGAGAGAGTGTGTGAGTGTGAGCGAGAGTGTTGGTGGTGATAGAGCAGTGTGTGGAGTGTGAGAGAGAGTTTGCGAGTTTGAGAGAGAGTGGTGCGAGTGGTTGTGTGTGTGCAGATAGTGTTGAGTTTGTGTGCGTGTGGCGTGTTCATGTTGTGTGAGGAGAGTGTGAGTGTTGTGTCGGTGCGTGTGCAGGTGTTAGGTGAGGTGAGAGAGAGTTTGAGTTTGGTTGTGCGTGTCATGTGTGAGTGATGTAGAGAGAGTGCGTAGTTGCGAGAGAATGCGTGAGTGCGAGAGGAGTGAGTGAGTGTGAGAGAGAGTGCGTGAGTGCGAGAGAGAGTGCGAGTGTGTGAGTGTGAGAGAGAGTGCGAGTGAGTGTGCGAGTGCGAGAGTGTGCGTGTGAGAGAGAGTGTGAGTGCGTGTGCGTGAAGCGAGTGCGTGTGCTAGAGCGAGTGCGTGTGCGTGAAGCGAGTGTGTGTGCGTGAGAGCGAGTGCGTGTGCGTGAGAGCGTGTGCGTGTGCGTGAGAGCGAGTGCGTGAGAGCGAGTGCGTGTGCGTGAGAGCGTGTGCGTGTGCGTGAGAGCGAGTG
>JADLZN010004017.1:152249-234749 GCA_018155175.1 Sinocyclocheilus anophthalmus | reverse complement strand
ACACACACATAACACACACCCACACACACACATATACACACACACACCCACACACACACAAAACACACACACACAATACACACACACACACACCGAGACCCCACACACACACACACACACACACACACACCCACACACAATACACACACACACACACACACATTCTCTCTCTCACACACACACACACAACCACACACCACACACACACACACATACATTTAAGATATAGTTCCAGTTCCTTACATACAGGTACATATACATACACACCCACACATATACATATACACACGCCCATCCACACACACACACACCACACACCCACACACACAACACACACACAACACACACACAACACACACACCCCCCCACATACACATACATACACACACACCCATATACACACACACACACACACACACCCATACAGATACACACACACACACACACCCAAACACAAACACACACACAAACACCACAGGTTTGTTTTTTATGGTTTATGGGGACTCGCCATAGGCGTAATGGTTTTTATACTGCTCAAACTTTATTTTCTATTGCCCTACACCAACCCGACCCCTAAACCTACCCCTCACAGGAAACTGTCTGCATTTTTATACTTTCAAAAAAACAAATTCTGAATTATTTATAAGCCTTTTGAATTACGGGACACTGAAACTGTCCTCATAAATCACCTTCTCGTTGTAATACTTATGTCATAACCATGTTATTATACAAATTTTTGTCCTCATAAACCACATAAACATGCACACTCACACACACTCACACTCACACACATAGACACACACACACACATACATATACACACACACACACAGCACACACACACACACAACACACATATACACACACACACACACAACATATCACACACACCCCCACACACCACACACACACACACACCCATAACACACACACACACACATATACACACCAACCCACCAACACACACATACACCACACACACACAACACCACCGTTTTTGTTTTTGTGAAGTGGGGACTCTCCATAGGCGTAGGTTTTTATCTTTACGGACCGGATAGTCTATGCCCTACACCACCCTGAACCCGAAACCTCCCCCCACAGGACTTTCTGCTATGTCAGATTCCATAACACTCCATTCTGTGGGATTTTAAGCTTTTGAAAAGTGGGGACTGGGGTTACGTCTGAAAAGTCACCTTCTCCTTGTAATACCTGTCATACCTTTGTCATTATACAAATTTATGTCCTCATTTGTCACAACAACGCGTACACACAACACCAACACATTACCTACACAATGTTATACATTTTTTATACTAAATGTATTAAATATAATATTAGTCTACCTAAGTGACATCCCTGATTAAATCTCTGACATTAAATTCATTGAGAATGTTTTTCTAGTGTATCACTAAACCTAAATGATTCACATCCGTGTGTGCAGTAAGTTCTGTGAAGGAAATCCAAGAGCCGAAGGAAAATATGTTTTGAGAAATATTTTATTACACTGTGCATCGTTCTGACCGCTTTTTGGCACGTAACAGAATCAAACATGCTCAACACGAGGGGCTTAAATAATAATACGGGTGATAATAAATCAAACAGAAAGGAAATGTCCATTAAAGTTCCTGAGCGCTGTTTGAATTCAGACCCTCTGAAATATAAAGCTGGATATCTCTTTGGCACATTCACAGAGAAATGCGTTCGGATTTAGCAAACAACCGAAACATAAACAACATGCACACGTATGACCAGTTCAGAAGAATCATTAAAACAGCTAAGAAAAGCATTTCACAGCCCTAAAATTCTAAGTCTTTGTGATCAGTTTTCAGGAGTAAATTCACATTGGCATGTTCAACACAAGACTTGTCTGGGGTTTTCTGAAGGTTTATGCGGATGCGTGATGAGGGAACCGCAGTCAAAACACATGCATCTTTACAAAAAAAGCAAACCAATTACACAATGTCAAGTCTACACGGGCGACCGTATCGATCTTTGGTTTTTTATTCGTGTTCTGAAATGATGATTTCGTGCCGCTTCAATCGAAAGGGTTGTTTCGAAACTCTTGATTATATTTTCCACAAATCACAATCACACTTCATACAAACACTCAGTCATTCTCATATATCCGTCCGCTCGAGATCTCCCGTCTCCAACCCAACGAAAGAAGCAAACATCTCTTTGGATTCTAGCGTCCGTCACCAAACCTGTGCCACTACCATCTAAAATGGAAAAAGTAGCAAAGAAAAACCCCAAAATCTGAGCGCTTTAACTAGAACGAACGAAAGCTTGGCTACACCAATGAATGCACTTTCAAATATACAGGAATATATAGCATCTATCTTTGGAGGTTACAGCATTTTGGCATCGTTGTATAATTTCTCATTTCACTCTTTGCATCTGATATATTGCAAAAATCCGTCGACATCTTATAAAGCTATTTTATTTTTATCCTTAGGGTTATTTTTTTCACTTATTCGCCTTCCTTACAAAAACAAGACACGGAAAGCATCCCTCGTCCCTCAAAAATCCAAGATGTGGATGAGTTTGTTTGTTCTTTGGAACAGATTTGAAATTAACATCACATCACTCGCTCACCAATGGAAGTGAATGGGTGCCGTCAGAATGAGAGTCCAAACAGCTGATAAAAACATCATAGTAATCCACTCTAGTCCATCAGTTAACTTCTGGAGAAGACAAAAGCTGAAACAAATCCAGCATTAAGACGTTTTTAACTTCTATTTCATAACATAATATTCATTCAAATCCAGCCTTTGGACTGTGCAGATTTCTCTCCTGATTCAGACCACTTTTTCACTGGAGGAAGTGTTATTATAGACTCGTATTTTAGCTATAAACGTCTTAATGCTGGATTTGTCTCAGCTTTTGTCTTCTCCAGATGTTAACTGATGGACTGGAGTGCTGTGGATTATTGTGATGTATTTATCAGCTGTTTGGACTCTCATTCTGACGGCACCCATTCACTTCCATTGGTGAGAGACTGATGCAATGCTACATTTCTCCAAATCTGATGAAGACACAAACTCACCTCAGATGGCCTGAGGATGAGCGCTTTTTCAGCAAATGCTCATTTTTGAGTGAACTTTTCCTTTAAGAAGCAAGAGTCAAATTATAAGCGCAACCAAAACGAATCAGAACTGAATCCTCAAAACGCAAACCGTGCGCAACATCACAAATAAGCAGCAAGCGGAGGTAGTTCAACACAAGAATGAAGAAGTGAATCAAACACGTTTACACTGAGGTCTGAGATTCACTCGTCTGTTTTTAAAGCAGCTTTCATAACCGGAGGCACCTCCGCTGTTAATGTCATCTTATTTTTGTATCTTTAAGTGGAACACAAATATACGCTGTGAGGTCTAAAGTCTGAGATCACTATTGTTTTCAATTAAACCTGGAAAGATTTAGGATTTCTATGTAAAAGGAAGATTACTATTTCCAGGTGAAACTACACAACGAAATTAGCAAAACCCATTTGTACAAAGTCAGAATTTCTCATATTAAACTAGAAAAGAATGAAAAAACTGAAATATTTTCTGGAAACACTTTACAATCAGGTCTCATTCGTTGATGCATTAGCTAGCATGAACTAATAAGCAATATATATATATATATATATTTAAAGCATTTTTTTAATCCTTGTTAATGACTACACTGTAAAAAAAAATTCTTATTTTATTCTACTTAAATGTTTTATGTTTAATTCCACTGTTACTTGTCATTTCTTTGTATAATTTTGTGAATTTTACTAGAAAGTTTATTATTTAGAATTAGAAAATGGTTTAAAAAATACATTTAGTATGAAAATCACTCGCGTAAATTAAATTAAAAAACTAAATGAAATAAATCTGAAATTAAAAAATAAATTAAAAACCTAAACGGTAAATTTTTAAAAAAATTCTAAACTTGACAAAATAAAAATAACCAAAATTAATAAGAATAAAAAATAAAACACAAATGTAAAAAACGCCTACACGAAAATTAATTCAGTTCTTTTACTTAAAAAAATAAAAAATTTAATTCAATGTGGTAATATCCATTTTTTGTCAGTTATTTGTAGTTATTTGGCGTTATTGTGAGTTTACTAGCCAATTTCTGCATTGTTTCTAAGATTGTTCCTTGTAATGATTCGAAATGCAAGTTAGCTAATTAGAAAAATTTTTAAACCTAAATGTTAATATTTAAAATCTATATATAATATATATAATAATAAAATTGACAAAAGATAACAAAATTAAAATAAATTAAAATTTTAAAAGCTACAAGAAAATATAATTTCAGTCATTATTTGTGAAATGTACTAGCAATTTCTGAATTGTTTTTTAACGTAGTTTGTTCGTGTTAGTTCAAAGTTCATTAACTAATGCTATACAACATTTAATTTAAAAACCAAAAGTAAAAGTAGATTAATAAATGCTGTTGAATTATTGTTCATTGCTAGTTCATGTTAACTCATTTAGTTACCAAATGAAACCTTGATGTAAAGTGCCACCCACTTTCATTAGACGCTTGGACTCTTTGGATTATATACAGTACGTCAAACGCGTTCAGTTTTCATATCAAAACAATAAAAGAGATTGAGATTGAGGACGAGCGTCATCAGAAATATGAGGTAGAGAGACAGCAGAACAAAACTCCGTCTCTGTCACGATCAAAAACAAACAGAAAACGCTCGTCCGTCTGCGTAAAGCACATCAGGCGTTCTTCAAAACATTCATCGGCGCTGATAGGAAACACATTCATCTGAAACGGCTCATGAACGGGTTTAAACCGCTCCGGGACCTTCATCTTTGGGACGTTGTGAGCTTCACGGGGCAGGTCCGGCAGGGAAGGGAAAGTTATTAGGAAAGGCTGTGCAAGTTTGTCAAAGCCAACAGAGCGTCTGTGACTTCGTAAAGCTATTCAAACTCTCAAAGCGTTGAGATTTGAGACCGCTGATCTGATCCTGAGGAAAGGCTGCGAACTCTATTTATAGGCCCTGGAATCACAGGCCACGCCCACTTGCATGACTGACAGGCCACGCCCACTTGCATGCCTGACAGGCCACGCCCACTTGCATGACTGACAGGCCAGTTAAAGCGTGGCGAACTGAAGGCGGGAGGGAGATTTCGGTGACGGCTCGCCGTCGTTGGCTCTGTTAGGATCGGCGGTTTCCGTCTCATCGTGAGAGAAGTTTCCCGAGTCTGCGCCGCTGGTCTGCGAACTCTCCGACTCCCCGAGAGGACAATAGACTCGCGACTGCTCGTCTTCGTAACGCAGAACCGTCTTCCCCACTTCGTAAAGACCAGCGGGATCCTCGATCTGTCCAATACAAACATCAGAGCTCATGATCAGCAAAACCTGACAAAATATTAAAACGATTATTAGTGCTGTCGAACGATTAATCGCGATTAATCGCATCCAAAATACAAGTTTTTGTTTACATAATATATGTGTGTGTACTGTGTGTATTTATTATGTGTATATATGAATACACACACATACAGTATATATTTTGAAAATATTTCCATGTATTTATTTAATTCATATAATTGATAATTATATTAATAATTGAATTTAAACGTAACTATTTTTCTTACAATATATCCATCCGTTGTATATTTATCTTATATATATATAGATAAATTAAATTACACACACATATATTATGTACCACAACTTTTCTTTTGGATGCTATTCATCGCGATTAAATCTTTGACGGCCCTGATAATAAACAGTGATTTCATATCAGGGTTGTTCTCGTTTACTAATAATTAATTCGAAATAAAATAAACGTTCACTGAATAACAATCAACACAAAAACTTCACGTATTTAAGTTAGCTTCATTTTTATTTAGTATTATACTTTAGTTAGTACTAAAATACAAAACCATTTATTAATAAAATCACAGACTTTAATGAAACGAAACCAATAAATTATGACGTAAATACTCACACTATTAACCTAAATTCATAGGAAAAATGGTAATAAACTGAATCAGACTTATAGACGTGTTAAGAAAAAACTAAAAAAATTAAAATGAGAAAAACACAACAAAATTACTAAAATGTTAATAAAATAAAAACGAATAAAATTATATATAGGGAAAAAAAACTCTCAACAAAATTACTAAATATTTCAACTAAAATCTTTAAAATGAGGACTATAAGTGAAAACTATAATAGTATCTTAATGATACTTAAACAACACAACATTTTTGTTACAATAGAGGTGAAATAAATTAAATTATAAATATATGTATAACTTATAATATAATACAATTATTTTATTTTTTATTTATTTAGGAATAATAAAACTCAAATGGAACTAAAACTGAATACAATAGTCAAACCTCAAATAGTAATATTTAAAATACTACAAAATAAAATCAATAAAATTAAAAAGCACAATGCAAATGAAACTGAACAAATAAAAAAGCTACGCGTTCATGACTTACTCGTAATGCAAATTTTGACTTTGATAAGATACACAGAATTTAAACAATTAACCATTAAAGGTTACTCACCTTGCTTTTATGTCCCGTAAACTTCTGATAGTATTAGCATGCGCCTTGTTGCCGTTTGCTCTGAGCGTCACTCATTATTGGTCCGGCGTGGTTTATTATTAAATTTGTTCCTCCCTGAAAACAAATAGCATGTATTTTAAACCTCATTTTGTAAAAATAAATAAACAAATAAAATAAAAGACTTATATTTTAAAAAATATTTAAATAGTAATTTATGCCTAATCTTTGCACGTCATTGCATTGCACGTTGCTAAATAATGTCATAATAAACAGACTCTTACTTTGGCATCAATGAAGTGCGTCCTCGTCATCGGCAGCAGGACCGCTGCGTTCTTCGCCTGCTGCTGATTGGCTGATGACGCAGCACTGCGCATGACATCATTCCTAACCTGTCCAATCATCTTTGAGGAAGCTGACTTCCTGCTGAGAGAAAACATCGTTTTAGATTGTGGCTACAAGTCAACGACATCAGCCTCGTTTATTTTCCATCTAGTTTAGTTGTCTATGTTTCTGCAAACACAGAGTGATGATGATGATGCTGAAGCCTCACTGTGTTGTGCTCTTGGTGAGGAGGATGAAGATGCAGAGGAAGATGCAGGACAGCGCGATACACACGCCAACGATGATGCCGGTCACGGACTTCTCATCCATGTGGTACAGGCCGTCTATAAACGCTGCAGAAATTGTATATAACTTGATTAAAATATACAAAACACATTTTTGCTATAATGCAGAATTAAATAGTTAAATAATTGAAATGTTACATAATTATACTTATTAGGGATGTAACGATATTATTAATACCGTGGTATCGCGATAGCAAAACTGTTTTGATATTATCGTGATCACGTGACGATATGAAACGATAGGTCTTCCGAGCAAAAAGTGTCGTTTTTAAAATATATTTAAACGTCTTATTCTAACATAAGAGGTCTTTAGAGTTGTGTTTTTGGTATTTATATCATATTTTACCTCTAATACACCACTATGTCCAACTGTCTTTGAGCGTGCGCTCAAGGCATCCGGTGCGTGAGGTGTGTACGCGCTCTGGCGTAGTTTACGTTAATGCCTGTGTTGATATCCAGCCGAAGAGCAATCAACCATAACTTCAGGCGAGCAGGCTCAGAAGTTGGGAATACTTGGATACCACTCCCGAATGAGCTCGCACGAGAGAACGTAATCTTTTAGTTTTAAGTCGGTTTGAACAATCCGGATAAGCGCAAGTAAGTACCATTTTGATTAGCCGTCGTACCTACAATGACTGTGCACTGTGTAACCAATGAGTGACGTATACCCGCGAGAGATCACTTCCGGCGCTTGCGTAAACTACTCCAGAGCGCGTACACACCTCACGCACCGATGCCGTGCGCGCGCTCAAAGACAGTTGGACATAGTGGTGTTTAGAGGTAAAAAATGATATAAATACAGTTCAGTTTCTTGCACAGACCAATCATTTAACTTCATAAGACCTCAATATATCGTCACGAGTCGCAGGGTTTAATTTAGTTTTGTTTGTGTACGTTTTTTTTTACCGCATAGATTTTGTACCTGCCATGCATTAACCCCTGACAGACTGCACGTTGTAAAAAGTTAAAATCCTCCCATTTGTTCTACTGACAAACAGTCCCCTACTCTTGGTGCCCTGCAGGGGGTAAGCAATAAACTCACATTTTCGTTGGTGGGTGCACTATCCCTTTACCGTTTACGCAAAGTGCATTAGATAGAATAATTGAACTGTAAAATGTACAAAATTTAAATTTTTTTTCCAATTCTTCATTTGTCTTTTTTTTAAAATACCGCGATAAACATCGTATCGTGGACTTCATATCGCGATATTATCATATTGTGAGATTTTGATATTATTACATCCCTAATACTTATATATATTATTAAATAATATCAGGCAGAGAGACGGTGAGATTTTGTTTTTAATTTAAAGAAAAAGCAATGCGTGGCTGGTTCTCAGGTTTGATGTGTGAGGTGCACCTGTTTTCTCGGCATGACGCGGGATGATTAATTTCCAGGGGTGTTTCGCTCGTGAGCCGCAGCGCTACGGTGCCTGGAGAACGGGCCTTCTCCCGCCGGTTTAGAGGCTCGAGCTGCCCAGGGAAACGCTTCCGGCTCACTTCTCAGAAGAGCATCGGTGTTTGTGCCTGAAACGAGAAACCCAGCGAGAGATGCATTCAACTGACATATGAATATATCTCGACATGAACTCTGAGCTGATCTACTTTCATTTTACAGCTCTATACTTTTACTGCATGACAATAATTAATAGTTCATAATTTGGAACTTTGGGAAAAACATCTAAAAATGAAGTTGATAACTAAATGATATATTAAAATATTATGTAACTATAAATTATAAAATATTTAACTAATAGCCGCTTACACTTTGCTTATTACACACACAGGGACGCACAGCAGCACACAAACATGCCAAATATTAAAAATTAAAGGATTACAATGTAAAATATTATTATTGTCTAGGCTACATGAACACCTAATGAAAAAATGACAAATAATAAAATAATAAAAAACGCCTACAAAATAATAAAATGATAAAAAATGCCTACATGTCATAATGTATAGTCATTGCATGTATCAGAATTAGGCTACCTATTGGCCGTAAACAGTGGATTCGGACATGCGCTTAGATCGGTAAAATAGGGCCCTTAGTTTTTAGTCTACTTTTAACACCCAGTCTCTGAAGTGCTCATTTTGTAGCCAAAGCTCTTAGTTAACAGGTACAGCCTGGTGACTGCATTGACTTATTGCCAGTTGACAAGCAGAAAGGGAATAAAATTGCGCTGAAAAACAGCGGCCTAACCATAACAACAGGCAAGGTGCATGAAACAATGCGATAAAAAAAAATACGGTATAGAAAAATTACATTTTGATAAATGGAAACTAAAATTAAAACGACAAACAAAAATCCCTCCCTGATTAGAGTTGGGTACCGAAACCGGTACCAATATGGTACCAATAGGGCCTTTCGCACCGCTTTAGTTCCAAAACTAAATGTACAGTACTAAAGTACTGGGACGATTTGGCACGAACTATTTCCCAGTACCATTTAAGGGGTGCATTCGCACCGAGAGTGTGTACTAAGAAGTGACGTAAGCCGGTCGACAGCGACGTCATTTGTGCACAGCGTTCAACAACAGAAACAAAGAACAACGTTAACAACAGGAGGATGGAGGACGCTGTGATCAGAGCTGTGTTTTGTTGTGTCTCGCGGGTTTCACAATAATGGACATGGAAAGTCGACGTATACGTAAAGCGATTGAAAGAACGGAAAGGAGGACTAAGATTCTCCAACGACAACTGGTAGTGTTACATTTGCTACAAGTGCCTGCACTTCCGCGTCCGTCCATCTATCGCTGTTCTCCATACATGTGAAATCAGTTGACACAATGTTTACTTTATGTTTACACGGCGTTTTAAATCATGTTGGGTGAGGGTGTTTTCGTACGCGTTTTGCCAATCAATGTCTACGTACGTCACGATTAGTACCAGTTGTGCTGGTTAGACCCTTCTCTGGAGTAGGAGCTAATTTGGTTCTAGAAAAAGGCAGTCCGGTACTGAAATCGCTCCCAGTTCCGGTGGTGCGAAAATGCCTAAAAGTGGGTAGTTCCACAATTAGTTTCTGGTACTATGAAAAGGTTCCTGCAGTGCGAAAGGCCCTAATAACTGGTATGTACTAGAACCGAATCAGAACGCATATTTCGGTGCCTCATTTCGGTGCCATTTAAATGCTTGAGCGTACTATTTTAAATTTTTTCTCTGGTTCTCCGGACGTAGGCACCGCACGTAAAAAATGATTTCCCTACTGAGAAAATGCATGTGAACTCAAGTTGGAAAGCTCTAATACTACAAATCCAACACATCTTTGTAGTAACGTGAGTGTCCATTCCGACTTAAAAGCACAACTCGGAAAATGACTCTGAGAGCATCTGAGGAGTGCGTGAATGCAGTAATTACACTTGCTCTGATGGCAGCAGGTAGACACCGTCAGCTAGCTAAGCTAAACATTCTTAAATTAAAAATGCCGCAGCGAAACTTTCCCGTTGAAATTACATGCCATGAGAAGCGTTTCTAACCTGTTTGTCAACAAAAGAGAACACTATACTTTTGTGGACTGCCCACTGCTCCTTTTGTTATCTGATGTGGCTTCTTGTCACAGAAGGAGGCAGAAAATATGTTCTATACTGTAAAAAGGCTATGTCACAACTATCGTTGATTAGCAATGGATTATCTTATCTTAATTCCGATTGGAATACCAAAGATGGCTTGAATAACACAGATAACCTATATATTGTCGCAGTGGAGTGTTTATTGTCTTTGTTTTATCATTCAAAACGTTTCTATCTTCTGTTTACGTCTGGTTTGTCTTTGTCATATAGGGATTGTCCTAGTTTTCTTTCTGTGACCACATGTGGATATCTCTCGAGGGCGACCGCTGCGTCCAGTATAATGAAACAACATCATGTTTTTTATAGCGCTCAATAAAATTGCCCCCCTCCTATTGTTGTAATGTTTTTTTTTAAGTATCGGTTCAGGCACCGGTGCCGTTTTAAAAGTATCGATTTGGCACCGGTATCGTAAAAAACCCAAACGATACCCAACCCTATCCCTGATATTCCATGACTTGGATGAAAATATATAAAATTCCTTGACTTTCAAATGTCTGGAATAGACCTTTTAAAATTCCATGATATTCCAGAAATTCCATGGCAACCCTGGCTCACCTTCTCTCTGAAGAACCTGCCACTCTCCAGCGAGCCACGAGCTCTGCGAGGCGTACAGGACGGTGTAGTGCGTGACGGACAGGTCCGGCTGATCTGGCTGCTTCCAGGACACCAGCGCCGTGTCGTCCTCGATCAGACTCACTCGCACGGAGCGCGGCGGAGACGACGGGGCTGCCGGGAATAACATCAAGGGCTCAATCTCACAGCAGGTTACGCTCACAGTCTTCCCTTGCGTCACAAACTTACAACATCAACAAATAAATCTGCCAGTCTGGACTACGGTTATTAGAGTGAAGTAAAACTAAAACCATCAAAAACATATGCTTTCCTTGAAATAAAATAAACTTGAACTGAAATAGTTGCCAAGGCAACATTTCCTAATTTCATTTAGTTTAACTTGGTACTTTATACTAAAATAACTAAAACTGTGAATTCATATGATGTTACTTTGAACAAAATAAATGTTAACTGAAATAAAATAAAATATAAAAACTTATTTTATTTCAACTTGTTGCCACCATTTCTTATTTTTCTGTACTAAAATAACCATCAAAAATCAATAAAAATGATATAAACACTAATAAAAATGACAAAACATGCAGCAAAATGACTAAAACTTTAAGTCTTTACAATATGTAAACAACTAATTTGGTGGAGAAACAATACTAGTCTGGACCAGGAACATTATAGTTAAAACCATTTAAAAAAGCATCTACTTTACTTGACATAAAATAAACTAAAATGCTAAAAAAAGTTTCATGTAGTTTAACTTGATGTATTAAAACAAATAAAACTGAAATAATAAATTTATATTTACAAACAAAACTATAAATAGGTCAAAAACACAAACAATCAGATAAAACTTTCAATAAACTTTTAAAATCAAGTATTTGCATCCCACTATGATAGACTCATGGCACGTAACCCCTTCCCCAGAGAGTCCTCTGATAGACCTGTCGCCCATGACTGGACATCTGATCCATATGAAGACGCACTGCAAACTCATACGCGTGTTTCGGCCGGAGACCCGTTACTGTACGCGTTGACTCAGAGCGAAGAAAGAGAACACAATATGGGCCCCCACTTATATGAAGTGGCCTTAACTACTCTGGACTTCCATCAAAAATTCAGTCAATTTACTTTTGTGTTCATATTGTCTTGCAAAACCTTCTGCGGCTACTTGTGTGGAATACGGGTCATGGTAGGGACGGTTTTGTGGTTTGGGTAGGTTTAAGGGATGGGTCAACTGTGTAATTAGAAATGTAATTACAGAAATTAATTACAGATGTAATTGCATGCAGGTATTTTTTTTTAAATATAAGTACAGTGTAAAAACATTTATGTACACAATAAGTGCATTGTACCAAAACGATTAATTTCCACCGTAGTACATACGTTATCTTTACGAGGGCCACTTATACAAAGTGGGTCCACAAAAAGTTGACCCCCTGGGACCAAAACCATCATAAGTGTCCAATTTTTTAAAATAAATAATCTTTCCATTGAGTATGTTTTGTTTTTAGGATATGGACACTATTTGGCCGAGATACAGCTATATGAAAATCTGGAATCTGAGGTGCAAAAAAAAAAACTCTAAATATTGAGAAAATCATCTTTAAAGTGGTCCAAATGAAGTTTATTAGCATGCATATTAATAATCAGAAATTAAGTTTTGATATATTTACGGTAGGAAATTTACAAAATGTTTTCATGGAACATGATCTTTACTTATATCCTAATGATTTTTGGCATAAAAGAAAGAATTGTATTTTGACCCATGCAGTGTATTGTTTGCTATTGCTACAAATATCCCCCAGCGACTTAACACTGCTTTTACATTTAGACATTTAGCAGACGCTTTTATCCAAAGCGACTTACAAATGAGGACAAAAGAGTGCAAGTGCTATAACAAGTCTCGGTTAGCCCAACGCAGTACACGTAAGCACATTTTTTAATATACATATTAATATACCACACAAACACACACACACACACACACACACACATACAAGGAAAACAAGTAGTTAAAATAGAAAAATAATATAGAAAGCTAGTGTTAAGCCCCGTTTCTTTCTTTCTTTCTTTTCACATATGATCCCAGAATCCTCGAGCTAATTAATTGCTGTTGACGTCAAGCCTGTAGTGATTAAGGAGCACTCACATTTGGACGTAGCGCACATTCGCGGCGTCAGATGGACTCAGGGGCCCGTAGCGGACGGAGTAACTGACGTGTTTTCCAGAACTGAATGCAGGGCGGCCCCAGCTCAGACTGACCGCCGAGGAGCTGTTGGCTGTAGCGTGGATGTGGTCAGGAGACGGCAGGGCAGCCAAACGCCGGTTCGGTGCGGCTGACAGACACAAAGACATGCTCAATTACACATCCAAGCTTTAGCTTAGAAGACAAATGCTTCAAACTGCTTGAAATAAGAGGATTTAAACTGGTAACATTAGCTTATCCTTGCTTATCCTTAAGTTGTCACTGGGGCGGTACCTTTTCAAAAGGCACACCTTTGTACCTAAAGAGTTCATATTGGTACCTAAAGTGTACATATTATTCACTTAAAGTGTACATATAGGACTAAAGTGCATATTTATAACTAAAGGTAATTTAATACTAACGTGAACATATTAGTACCTAAAGTGTACATATTAGTACTTAAAGTGTACATATTAGTACCTAAAGTGTACATATTAGTACTTAAAGTGTGCATATTAGTACCTAAAGTGTACATATTAGTACTTAAAGTGTACATATTAGTACCTAAAGTGTACATATTAGTACTTAAAGTGGTACATATTATACTTAAAGGTACTATAGACCTAATGTACATATTAGTACTTAAAGTTTTCATATTATACTAAGTTACATATAAGTCTTAAAGTGTACATGTAGTACTTAAAGTGTACAATTGTACCTAAAGTGTACATATGATACTTAAAGTGTACATATTTGTACCTACGTGTACCTATTCGTACTTAAAGTGTGCCTATTAGTACCTCAGTGTATATAAGTATCTTCAAGGTACACAATATTACTTAAAGTGTACATATTAGTACTTAAAGTGTACATATTAGTACCTAAAGTGTACATATTAGTACTTAAAGTGTACATATTAGTACTTAAAGTGTACATATTAGTACTTAAAGTGTACATATTAGTACCTAAAATGTACATATTAGTACCTAAAGTGTGGGCATATTAGTACCTAAGTGTACATATTAGTACCTAAGTGTACATATTAGTACCTAAGTGTACATATTAGGACTTATATTAGTACTTAAAGTGTACATATTAGTACTTAAGTGTCCTATTCGTACTTATATTTAGTACTTACAGTGACATATAGTACCTAAGTGTATATATTGTACTTTATATGTCCTAAGTGTACATATTATTACTAATTACATTATTAGTACTTAATTAGGTTACCTAAGTGTACATATAGTACTTATAATTATACTTAATGTACATATAGTACTTAGATTAGTACTTAAAGTGTACATATAGTACTTATATTCGTACTTTAGAGGTACATATTAGTACCTAAAGTGTAATTATTAGTACTTATATGATACCTTAAAGTGTACATATTAGTCCGATATATGTAGTACTTCAGTGTACATATAGTACTCTCTATTAGTACTTAAGTGTACATTTAGGACCTAAATGTGTATATATTTCTATTCTATTAGTACTTAAAGTGTAACATATTAGTACTTAAAGTGTCATATTGTACTTAACGTGTACATATTAGTCTTCTATTAGTCTTAAAGTGTACATATTCGTACATATTAGTATATTAAAGTGTACATATTAGTACCTAAAGTGTATATTACAGGACTTATATTAGTACTTAACGTGTACTAAAAAAAAAATTAGTACTTAAAGGTACATATTATCTTATTTGTCCTAAAGTGTACTATGAGTACCTAAAGTGTATATTTAGGACTTATTATATTAGTCTTAAAGTGTATCATATGAGTCACTTAAGTGTACATATTGTACTTATATTAGTACCTCAATTGTACATATTAGGACTATATTAGTAATTCAGTGTACATATTATTACCTAAAGTGTACTATTGATATTTTAAATGTACATATTAGTACCTAAAGTGTATATATAGTACTTATTTAGTACTAAAGTGTACATATGAGTATTAAGTTACATAAGTACTTAAAGTGTACATATAGTACTTATATTAGTACTAACGGTACATATTATTACTTAAAGTGTACATATTATACTTATATTAGTCCTTCAATTGTACATATTAGTACCCTACAGTTCCTATTAGTACCTATAGTGTACATATTAGTACCTAAAGTGTATATATTAGTACTTTATATTTAGTACTTGAAAGTGTACATATTATACTTAAGTGTACTATAGTACTAAAGTGTACCTATGGTAACTTTATAGTACTTAAGTGTCATATTAAGTACTTAAAGTGTACATATTAGTACTTATATTAGTACTTAAAGTGTACATATTAGTACTTATATTAGTACTTAAAGTGTACATATTAGTACTTATATTAGTACTTAAAGTGTACATATTAGTACTTATATTAGTACTTAAAGTGTACATATTAGTACCTAAAGTGTATATATTAGGACTTATATTAGTACTTAAAGTGTACATATTAGTACTTAAGGGTACATATAGTACTTATATTAGTACTAAAGTGTACATATTAGGACTTATATGAGTAATTCAAGTGTAACATATTAGTACCTAAGTGTACATATGATCTTAAATTGTACATTAGTACCTCAAGTGTACCTATTTAGTAGCAACACACAACTCCCCCTCACAAAACCTAAAGTGTGCGTATTAGTACCTTAACGGTACATATTATTACTTAAAGTGTACATATTAGTACTTAAAGTGTGCATATTAGTACCTAAAGTGTGCCTATTAGTACCTAAAGTGTACCTATTAGTACCCAAAGTGTACATATTAGTACCTAAATGTACATATTAGTACCTTAAAGGTACATATTAGTACCTAGATTGTGCATATTAGTACCTAAAGTGTACCTATTAGTACCTAAAGTGTACAAATTTATCATTTGAAAGATACCACTCCAGTGACAGCTTTGTACCTTTTTTTCTGAGTTTCATACCAACAATTACTAAGTGTGAACTGAATGTAAAGTTTTTTTGTACACTTAATTGCATGTTATTCACAATTGAATGAAAATGTAAAAGTTTACATTTATATTAATTGTAAGTAGCTGAACTTGAAAGTGCTTTTTGACCCACTTAAGTACATCTTTATACGCAATTTCATAATTACTTCTATTGTCTTTGAAATTAAGGTACTGCGAATTTACCTGGCAAAATTCTCTTATGAAGTATATACTTAACTGTGGTGTATTATTTGACACAATATTTAAAGTTGATATATTTTACATGCCACTTCATTACAAATTACAAATATATTTAAATGCATGACATGCAAGTCTCAATAGAAGTGACATTAACATGTTTTTTTTCTTGTTTTTGTCTTGTGATTCAATAAAATATCTGAACATTCGTACATCAAGATAGATTTACTTGAGACACAAAATTACTTAAGATATAGTCTCTTATACTTAAGATATAAAATTTTCCTCCGAGTAATTTTTGTTTTTGACTTTTTTTCAAATACAAACATCTTTAACACTCGAGTACAAAATTACTAAAAATAATAAGTTTCGTTTTTTGAAAAATATATGTAAAAAATTAAGTGAGTTTATGCATAAAACGAGAAAAAATATGTCAATTGGGTCAGAAAAAAAATAAAGGGGAAATCAATATTATTTTTCTGACCCTGTTGGCAGATATTTGTTCTCGTTTTAAGCAAAAACTCACTCAGTTTTGATACATCTTGTCAGAAAACGAGACATTTTGTGTCTCAAGTAAATGTATGTTGATTTAAGATATTTTACTGAATAACAAGACTAAAATATTTAAAAACACTTTAATGTCATTTCTATTTAAACTTGTACGTCACGTATTTAAATGCATTTGTAATTTGTAATGAAGTTGCAATTTAGTGCATGAAAAATATATTAACTTTAAATATAGTATCAAATAGCACACTACAGATAAAATCATAATTAAGTACTTTACATGTGCTTAAGTATGTTACTCAACACATCAAAAAGCACAACGAAGCTTATTTTTAAACTGTACTTTAAAGTAAATCACAAAGAAACAGTCAAGAAAGCATCTCTCTAGAAATGCACTTAAGTGGCCTTAATATACCACTGAAATATCTGCAAGTACAGTTTTTAAAAGTACACTATTAAGATACAGTGCACAACAACTCTTCTTCACAAAGGTAAATATCAGTATTTATGCTAGCTGGTTTTTCTATGTTTTTCATGCTAACAGTGAAGATTGGTTTGAAGCTTTTCAAGTGAAATATTGATGTGCAAATGATACAGAGTTCAGGTTTTGAACACTTACATGGACACCCTGGAGTGTTGACCGTATGATGGGCCTGATAGCCGTCTCCATTAGCACTGAACGCTAGCAGTTTCACATGATACTTCACTCTGGGGTCTGCAAAACGACATAAATCGTGTTATTACTTAATAAAATACATGATGCACCTCATATAGTCATATACGTTTTCTGAACTGTTTATTTAAAAGGGTCTGAAATGTCTGACAGTAAGATATTAGCACTGAATGCTAACAGTTTAGCATGCTACTTCACTCGAAAGGTCTGTAGATTAATATAAATCATATATAATAAAGTTTAAAAAATACCTCATATGAGCTATATGTTGTACACAATCACACAAAAGGTCTTAAAGAGTTAAAGGCAAATGGCTAAAATGGCGGTATTAGCACTGAATGCTAACAGTTTAGCATGCTACTTCACTCAGAGGTCTGTAGAACACAATAAATCATATCAACAACATAATAAAACAACTAAAGTACCTCATTTAATTTCATAAATTTTTTTTGATTTATGAAAAACTACACAAAAGGTCTTAAAAAGAGCAAAAACGGAGGTATTAGCACTGAATGCTAACAGTTTAGCATGGTAATTTACTCTGGAATCTATAGGACGACATAAATCATATAAATACAAAATAAAATAAATAAAGTACCTCAAATAATCTCTTTTTTTTCTTTTTTCTAAATTGAGCAAAACTTCACAAAATTCATCAACTAAATGGCTGACGTTAAGGAATTAACGCCGAATCCTAACAGACTCACAAGGCGCTCTGGGGTTTGTAGAACAACATAATAATACATAATAAAATAATCGAAGTATAATGTCATAAATTACATTAAAGTTTTGTGAAATTGTGCAAAAGGCTTAAAGAGATAATGCAACATGGTTGGCATTGCAGTATTAGCTCTAAAAGCTAACATGGTACTTCACTCCGGGGTCTAATTTAAAAAAAAAAAAGTATAATAGGCCTAATTCATAATAAAAATATACTTTTGACATAACATAATTACAGTGGCATTCGCTGTGCCCGTTTGAACAGTGGTTTATCATGTGCAGTGCATCACACAGACACTAGGTAGAGCTGTGACTCAGAGAAATCAGCATATATGGGTCATTTAATTTATGCAAATTATGCTTTTGCTGTCTAGCCTGTAACACCAAAGTCACAGAAACACAGATTTCATTTATTTCAACAAAAAGGTCAACCACTTATGTTGCAGAATCACGTGAAAGCATGCACATGTTGATCCGACATGTGCGTTTACACATCTTGATCAAATTCAAATTCTATGATAATTCCATAGTTTTTTTTTTAAATAGAAAGTTGAAGATCTACTGTATATGACAATCCTAATCAAATTACTCATATATTTTCTTAAAAAATGAAGTTTCAAGTAAATTACGATTTATTTCCCATTTAAATAATTGGAAATGCTCTAATAAATATTCTAAGAAAATTAAAAATAGTATCAGTTTTCCAGTAAAATATTAGAAAGATAAAACATTTATATCTACATGGAAATCCTAATCAAATTAATCACAAATATTCTTTAAAAATTAAGTTTTAAGGTAAATTAAGCTTTCTTTGTGATTTTAAAACTTAGATATTTTCTAAGGAAATTAGAAAATGTATTTATTTCCCAGTTAAAATTTAGAAATGCTATAATACGTATATAAAAAAAAACGTTTTAAGTGAATTAAGATATATTTCCCATTTTTAAAATGTAGATGTTTTCTGAGATAATTAGAAAATTTATTCATTTCTCACTCCAAAAAGGTAAAATGTTCTATATGAAAATCTTAATCACAATTCTTTCTTAATAAAACACTTATTCCCCCATTACGAATTATCCATTGTCTACGAAAACTAGAAAATTAATTCTGAATTTTTTTTATATGGAAATTCTAGTCAAATTACTTTTAATAATTGTCTTTAAGTTTTAGGATTTATCTCCCGTCAAATATGAGTCTAACCCTGACCAATTCAAACTGGAATATGCTCTTTGGTCACTTCTGCCCAGTTCAGTCCAATCCCAGAATCCTTTGTTTGCGGTAAGTGTCCAGCTGTAGGGTGACGGGGGAGGGTCGCTCTTAAACCCAAACACAATAGACGGGCATGGAGAATGCTGGGAAAGCTGGAAGGAGACATCTGGGCCGTGACCTCTGACCCTGAGGGTAAACTGCGTGACACGTACAAAGCCGAGGTTGCGGCGGACAGGGCGACCGTGCATGAGTGCCAACAGAAGAAGGCCAATTATCAACGAACACGAACATGGGAAAGATGCTAAAAGAAACTCTGGGATACTTCCTTGTCCCGTTTTAGGTTTCCACATTAATTTCTCAACATAATAATGATTTCTCAAATACGTCGAGGCTGATTCCTCATTTTAGATTAAGCAAATGTACACGACTAGTTGCTTTAAGCAGGTAATTTAGACTGGAATTTATGAAAGCTTATTTCCATTACAAAATAAACCAAGGTAATTTCTTTTCGCACAATTCTGCCTTTTTTCCTCATAATTCAGATTTTAAAAAGTCTGAAATGCTAGATATAAACGATATATAAAAGAAAAAGTCTTTTTTGCTTTATATTGCTAGAAACTCAATAAAATAATTGTGAGAACTCGTAATTGCAAGGGAAAAAAATGCAAATTGTGGGAAATGTATAAATCTGAGAAGAAACCTCCAAACTGTGAGGTATTAACTCAGAACTGCGAGGTATTAACTCAGAACTGCGAGATATTAACTCAGAACTGCGAGGTATTAACTCAGAACTGCGAGGTATTAACTCAGAACTGCGAGGTATTAACTCAGAACTGCGAGGTATTAACTCAGAACTGTGAGATATTACCTCAGAACTGTGAGATATTAACTCAGAACTGCGAGATATTAACTCAGAAATGCGAGGTATTAACTCAGAACTGCGAGATATTAACTCAGAAATGCGAGGTATTAACTCAGAACTGCGAGATATTAACTCAGAAATGCGAGGTATTAACTCAGAACTGCGAGATATTAACTCAGAAATGCGAGGTATTAACTCAGAACTGCGAGATATTAACTCAGAAATGCGAGGTATTAACTCAGAACTGCGAGATATTAACTCAGAACTGCGAGATATTAACTCAGAACTGCGAGGTATTAACTCAGAACTGCGAGATATTAACTCAGAAATGCGAGGTATTAACTCAGAACTGCGAGATATTAACTCAGAACTGCGAGATATTAACTCAGAACTGTGAGATATTAACTCAGAACTGTGAGGTATTAACTCAGAACTGCGAGATATTAACTCAGAACTGCGAGGTATTAACTCAGAACTGCGAGGTATTAACTCAGAACAGCGAGGTATTAACTCAGAACTGCGAGATATTAACTCAGAAATGCGAGGTATTAACTCAGAACTGCGAGATATTAACTCAGAAATGCGAGGTATTAACTCAGAACTGCGAGATATTAACTCAGAAATGCGAGGTATTAACTCAGAACTGCGAGATATTAACTCAGAAATGCGAGGTATTAACTCAGAACTGCGAGATATTAACTCAGAAATGCGAGGTATTAACTCAGAACTGCGAGATATTAACTCAGAAATGCGAGGTATTAACTCAGAACTGCGAGATATTAACTCAGAAATGCGAGGTATTAACTCAGAACTGCGAGATATTAACTCAGAAATGCGAGGTATTAACTCAGAACTGCGAGATATTAACTCAGAAATGCGAGGTATTAACTCAGAACTGCGAGATATTAACTCAGAAATGCGAGGTATTAACTCAGAACTGCGAGATATTAACTCAGAAATGCGAGGTATTAACTCAGAACTGCGAGATATTAACTCAGAAATGCGAGGTATTAACTCAGAACTGCGAGATATTAACTCAGAAATGCGAGGTATTAACTCAGAACTGCGAGATATTAACTCAGAACTGCGAGATATTAACTCAGAAATGCGAGGTATTAACTCAGAACTGCGAGGTATTAACTCAGAACGGCGAGGTATTAACTCAGAACTGCGAGATATTAACTCAGAACTGCGAGGTATTAACTCAGAACTGCGAGGTATTAACTCAGAACTGTGAGATATTACCTCAGAACTGTGAGATATTAACTCAGAACTGCGAGATATTAACTCAGAAATGCGAGGTATTAACTCAGAACTGCGAGATATTAACTCAGAAATGCGAGGTATTAACTCAGAACTGCGAGATATTAACTCAGAAATGCGAGGTATTAACTCAGAACTGCGAGATATTAACTCAGAAATGCGAGGTATTAACTCAGAACTGCGAGATATTAACTCAGAAATGCGAGGTATTAACTCAGAACTGCGAGATATTAACTCAGAAATGCGAGGTATTAACTCAGAACTGCGAGATATTAACTCAGAAATGCGAGGTATTAACTCAGAACTGCGAGATATTAACTCAGAAATGCGAGGTATTAACTCAGAACTGCGAGGTATTAACTCAGAACTGCGAGATATTAACTCAGAACTGTGAGGTATTAACTCAGAACTGCAAGGTATTAACTCAGAACTGCGAGATATTAACTCAGAAATGCGAGGTATTAACTCAGAACTGCGAGATATTAACTCAGAAATGCGAGGTATTAACTCAGAACTGCGAGATATTAACTCAGAAATGCGAGGTATTAACTCAGAACTGCGAGATATTAACTCAGAAATGCGAGGTATTAACTCAGAACTGCGAGATATTAACTCAGAAATGCGAGGTATTAACTCAGAACTGCGAGATATTAACTCAGAAATGCGAGGTATTAACTCAGAACTGCGAGATATTAACTCAGAAATGCGAGGTATTAACTCAGAACTGCGAGATATTAACTCAGAAATGCGAGGTATTAACTCAGAACTGCGAGATATTAACTCAGAAATGCGAGGTATTAACTCAGAACTGCGAGATATTAACTCAGAAATGCGAGGTATTAACTCAGAACTGCGAGATATTAACTCAGAAATGCGAGGTATTAACTCAGAACTGCGAGATATTAACTCAGAAATGCGAGGTATTAACTCAGAACTGCGAGATATTAACTCAGAAATGCGAGGTATTAACTCAGAACTGCGAGATATTAACTCAGAAATGCGAGGTATTAACTCAGAACTGCGAGATATTAACTCAGAAATGCGAGGTATTAACTCAGAACTGCGAGATATTAACTCAGAAATGCGAGGTATTAACTCAGAACTGCGAGATATTAACTCAGAAATGCGAGGTATTAACTCAGAACTGCGAGATATTAACTCAGAACGGCGAGGTATTAACTCAGAACTGCGAGGTATTAACTCAGAACAGCGAGGTATTAACTCAGAACTGCGAGATATTAACTCAGAACTGTGAGATATTAACTCAGAACTGCGAGATATTAACTCAGAAATGCGAGGTATTAACTCAGAACTGCGAGATATTAACTCAGAACTGCGAGGTATTAACTCAAAACTGCGAGATATTAACTCAGAACTGCGAGGTATTAACTCAAAACTGCGAGATATTAACTCAGAACTGCGAGGTATTAACTCAAAACTGCGAGATATTAACTCAGAACTGCGAGGTATTAACTCAGAACTGCGAGGTATTAACTCAGAACTGCGAGGTATTAACTCAGAACTGCGAGATATTAACTCAGAACTGCGAGGTATTAACTCAAAACTGCGAGATATTAACTCAGAACTGCGAGATATTAACTCAGAACTGCGAGATATTAACTCAGAACTGCGAGATATTAACTCAGAACTGTGAGGTATTAACTCAAAACTGCGAGGTATTAACTCAAAACTGCGAGATATTAACTCAGAACTGCGAGATATTAACTCAGAAATGCGAGGTATTAACTCAGAACTGCGAGATATTAACTCAGAAATGCGAGGTATTAACTCAGAACTGCGAGATATTAACTCAGAAATGCGAGGTATTAACTCAGAACTGCGAGATATTAACTCAGAAATGCGAGGTATTAACTCAGAACTGCGAGATATTAACTCAGAAATGCGAGGTATTAACTCAGAACTGCGAGATATTAACTCAGAAATGCGAGGTATTAACTCAGAACTGCGAGATATTAACTCAGAAATGCGAGGTATTAACTCAGAACTGCGAGATATTAACTCAGAAATGCGAGGTATTAACTCAGAACTGCGAGATATTAACTCAGAAATGCGAGGTATTAACTCAGAACTGCGAGGTATTAACTCAGAACTGCGAGGTATTAACTCAGAACGGCGAGGTATTAACTCAGAACGGCGAGGTATTAACTCAGAACTGCGAGATATTAACTCAGAATGGCGAGGTATTAACTCAGAACTGCGAGGTATTAACTCAAAACTGCGAGATATTAACTCAGAACTGCGAGATATTAACTCAGAAATGCGAGGTATTAACTCAGAACTGCGAGATATTAACTCAGAAATGCGAGGTATTAACTCAGAACTGCGAGATATTAACTCAGAAATGCGAGGTATTAACTCAGAACTGCGAGATATTAACTCAGAAATGCGAGGTATTAACTCAGAACTGCGAGATATTAACTCAGAAATGCGAGGTATTAACTCAGAACTGCGAGATATTAACTCAGAAATGCGAGGTATTAACTCAGAACTGCGAGATATTAACTCAGAAATGCGAGGTATTAACTCAGAACTGCGAGATATTAACTCAGAAATGCGAGGTATTAACTCAGAACTGCGAGATATTAACTCAGAAATGCGAGGTATTAACTCAGAACTGCGAGATATTAACTCAGAACTGCGAGATATTAACTCAGAACTGCGAGGTATTAACTCAGAATGGCGAGGTATTAACTCTGAACTGCGAGGTATTAACTCAGAACTGCAAGATATTAACTCAGAACTGCGAGATATTAACTCAGAAATGCGAGGTATTAACTCAGAACTGCGAGATATTAACTCAGAAATGCGAGGTATTAACTCAGAACTGCGAGATATTAACTCAGAAATGCGAGGTATTAACTCAGAACTGCGAGATATTAACTCAGAAATGCGAGGTATTAACTCAGAACTGCGAGATATTAACTCAGAAATGCGAGGTATTAACTCAGAACTGCGAGATATTAACTCAGAAATGCGAGGTATTAACTCAGAACTGCGAGATATTAACTCAGAAATGCGAGGTATTAACTCAGAACTGCGAGATATTAACTCAGAAATGCGAGGTATTAACTCAGAACTGCGAGATATTAACTCAGAAATGCGAGGTATTAACTCAGAACTGCGAGATATTAACTCAGAACTGCGAGGTATTAACTCAGAACTGCGAGATATTAACTCAGAACTGTGAGATATTAACTCAGAACTGCGAGGTATTAACTCGGAATTGCGAGATATTAACTCAGAACTGCGAGATATTAACTCAGAAATGCGAGGTATTAACTCAGAACTGCGAGATATTAACTCAGAAATGCGAGGTATTAACTCAGAACTGCGAGATATTAACTCAGAAATGCGAGGTATTAACTCAGAACTGCGAGATATTAACTCAGAACGGCGAGGTATTAACTCAGAACTGCGAGGTATTAACTCAGAACGGCGAGGTATTGAACTCTGAACTGCGAGGTATTAACTCAGAACTGCGAGATATTAACTCAGAAATGCGAGGTATTAACTCAGAACTGCGAGATATTAACTCAGAAATGCGAGGTATTAACTCAGAACTGCGAGATATTAACTCAGAACTGCGAGGTATTAACTCAGAACTGCGAGGTATTAACTCAGAACTGTGAGATATTAACTCAGAACTGTGAGGTATTAACTCAAAACTGCGAGGTATTAACTCAGAACTGCGAGGTATTAACTCAGAACTGCGAGATATTAACTCAGAACTGCGAGATATTAACTCAGAACGGCGAGGTATTAACTCAGAACTGCGAGATATTAACTCAGAAATGCGAGGTATTAACTCAGAACTGCGAGATATTAACTCAGAACTGCGAGATATTAACTCAGAATTGCGAGGTATTAACTCAGAACTGCGAGGTATTAAATCAGAACCTGCGAATAGTACTCGCAACGGCGAGGTATTAACTCAGAATTGAGAGGTATTAACTCAGAATTGAGAGGTATTAACTCAGAATTGAGAGGTATTAACTCAGAACTGCGAGATATTAACTCAGAATGGCGAGGTATTAACTCAGAACTGCGAGATATTAACTCAGAACTGCGAGATATTAACTCAGAACTGCGAGGTATTAACTCAGAACTGCGAGGTATTAACTCAGAACTGCAAGATATTAAGTCAGAATTGCGAGTTATAAAGTCAGAACTGCGAGATATAAAATCAGAACTTGTGAGATATTAACTCAGAATTGCGAGATATTAACTCAAACTTGCGGTATTAACTCAGAATGCGAGATATTTAACTCAGAAACTCTGCGAGGTATTAAATCAGAAACTTGCGATGGTAATAACTCAGAACTGCGACGGTATAACTCGAACGCGAGGTATTTCAACTCAGAACTGAGATGGTTTAATTCTGAACTGCGAGGTATTAACTCAGAACTGTGAGGTATTAACTCAGAACTGTGAGGTATTAACTCAGAACTGTGAGGTATTAACTCAGAACTGTGAGGTATTAACTCAGAACTGTGAGGTATTAACTCAGAACTGTGAGGTATTAACTCAGAACTGCGAGATATTAACTCAGAACTGCGAGGTATTAACTCAGAACTGTGAGGTATTAACTCAGAACTGTGAGGTATTAACTCAGAACTGTGAGGTATTAACTCAGAACTGTGAGGTATTAACTCAGAACTGTGAGGTATTAACTCAGAACTGTGAGGTATTAACTCAGAACTGTGAGGTATTAACTCAGAACTGTGAGGTATTAACTCAGAACTGTGAGGTATTAACTCAGAACTGTGAGGTATTAACTCAGAACTGTGAGGTATTAACTCAGAACTGCGAGGTATTAACTCAGAACGGCGAGGTATTAACTCAGAACTGCGAGGTATTAACTCAAAACTGCGAGATATTAACTCAGAACTGCGAGATATTAACTCAGAACTGCGAGATATTAACTCAGAAATGCGAGGTATTAACTCAGAACTGCGAGATATTAACTCAGAACTGCGAGGTATTAACTCAGAACTGCGAGGTATTAACTCAGAACTGTGAGGTATTAACTCAGAACTGTGAGGTATTAACTCAGAACTGCGAGATATTAACTCAGAAATGCGAGGTATTAACTCAGAACTGCGAGATATTAACTCAGAAATGCGAGGTATTAACTCAGAACTGCGAGATATTAACTCAGAAATGCGAGGTATTAACTCAGAACTGCGAGATATTAACTCAGAAATGCGAGGTATTAACTCAGAACTGCGAGATATTAACTCAGAAATGCGAGGTATTAACTCAGAACTGCGAGATATTAACTCAGAAATGCGAGGTATTAACTCAGAACTGCGAGATATTAACTCAGAAATGCGAGGTATTAACTCAGAACTGCGAGATATTAACTCAGAAATGCGAGGTATTAACTCAGAACTGCGAGATATTAACTCAGAAATGCGAGGTATTAACTCAGAACTGCGAGATATTAACTCAGAACTGCGAGATATTAACTCAGAACGGCGAGGTATTAACTCAGAACTGCGAGGTATTAACTCAGAACAGCGAGGTATTAACTCAGAACTGCGAGATATTAACTCAGAAATGCGAGGTATTAACTCAGAACTGCGAGATATTAACTCAGAAATGCGAGGTATTAACTCAGAACTGCGAGGTATTAACTCAGAACTGCGAGATATTAACTCAGAACTGCGAGGTATTAACTCAGAACGGCGAGGTATTAACTCAGAACTGCGAGATATTAACTCAGAACTGCGAGATATTAACTCAGAACTGCGAGGTATTAACTCTGAACTGCGAGGTATTAACTCAGAACTGTGAGGTATTAACTCAGAATGGCGAGGTATTAACCCAGAATGGCGAGGTATTAACTCAGAACTGCGAGGTATTAACTCAGAACTGCGAGATATTAACTCAGAACTGCGAGATATTAACTCAGAAATGCGAGGTATTAACT
The DNA here is from genome assembly GCA_018155175.1 of Sinocyclocheilus anophthalmus. Classification (NCBI taxonomy): domain Eukaryota; kingdom Metazoa; phylum Chordata; class Actinopteri; order Cypriniformes; family Cyprinidae; genus Sinocyclocheilus; species Sinocyclocheilus anophthalmus. The sequence goes on along the minus strand of JADLZN010004017.1, from coordinate 206,957 downwards.
CAGAACTGCGAGATATTAACTCAGAACTGCGAGGTATTAACTCAGAACTGTGAGGTATTAACTCAAAACTGCGAGGTATTAACTCAAAACTGCGAGATATTAACTCAGAACTGCGAGATATTAACTCAGAAATGCGAGGTATTAACTCAGAACTGCGAGATATTAACTCAGAAATGCGAGGTATTAACTCAGAACTGCGAGATATTAACTCAGAAATGCGAGGTATTAACTCAGAACTGCGAGATATTAACTCAGAAATGCGAGGTATTAACTCAGAACTGCGAGATATTAACTCAGAAATGCGAGGTATTAACTCAGAACTGCGAGATATTAACTCAGAAATGCGAGGTATTAACTCAGAACTGCGAGATATTAACTCAGAAATGCGAGGTATTAACTCAGAACTGCGAGATATTAACTCAGAAATGCGAGGTATTAACTCAGAACTGCGAGATATTAACTCAGAAATGCGAGGTATTAACTCAGAACTGCGAGATATTAACTCAGAAATGCGAGGTATTAACTCAGAACTGCGAGATATTAACTCAGAAATGCGAGGTATTAACTCAGAACTGCGAGATATTAACTCAGAAATGCGAGGTATTAACTCAGAACTGCGAGATATTAACTCAGAAATGCGAGGTATTAACTCAGAACTGCGAGATATTAACTCAGAAATGCGAGGTATTAACTCAGAACTGCGAGATATTAACTCAGAAATGCGAGGTATTAACTCAGAACTGCGAGATATTAACTCAGAAATGCGAGGTATTAACTCAGAACTGCGAGATATTAACTCAGAACTGCGAGATATTAACTCAGAACTGTGAGGTATTAACTCAGAACTGCGAGGTATTAACTCAGAACTGCGAGGTATTAAATCGGAATTGCGAGATATTAACCGCTGAACTGCGAGGTAGTAACTCGAACTGGAGATATTAAATCAGAACTGCGAAGTTATAACTCAGAACTGCGAGATATTAATCAGAACTGCGACGTATTAACTGAGAACTGAAGAGGTATTAAACTCAGAACGGCGAGATATTAACTCAGAACTGCGAGGTATTAACTCAGAACTGTGAGGTATTAACTCAGAACTGTGAGGTATTAACTCAGAACTGTGAGGTATTAACTCAGAACTGTGAGGTATTAACTCAGAACTGTGAGGTATTAACTCAGAACGGCGAGATATTAACTCAGAACTGCGAGGTATTAACTCAGAACTGTGAGGTATTAACTCAGAACTGTGAGGTATTAACTCAGAACTGTGAGGTATTAACTCAGAACTGTGAGGTATTAACTCAGAACTGTGAGGTATTAACTCAGAACTGTGAGGTATTAACTCAGAACTGTGAGGTATTAACTCAGAACTGTGAGGTATTAACTCAGAACTGTGAGGTATTAACTCAGAACTGTGAGGTATTAACTCAGAACTGTGAGGTATTAACTCAGAACTGTGAGGTATTAACTCAGAACGGCGAGATATTAACTCAGAACTGCGAGATATTAACTCAGAAATGCGAGGTATTAACTCAGAACTGCGAGATATTAACTCAGAAATGCGAGGTATTAACTCAGAACTGCGAGGTATTAACTCAGAACTGCGAGATATTAACTCAGAACTGTGAGATATTAACTCAGAACTGCGAGATATTAACTCAGAAATGCGAGGTATTAACTCAGAACTGCGAGATATTAACTCAGAAATGCGAGGTATTAACTCAGAACTGCGAGATATTAACTCAGAAATGCGAGGTATTAACTCAGAACTGCGAGATATTAACTCAGAAATGCGAGGTATTAACTCAGAACTGCGAGATATTAACTCAGAAATGCGAGGTATTAACTCAGAACTGCGAGATATTAACTCAGAAATGCGAGGTATTAACTCAGAACTGCGAGATATTAACTCAGAACTGCGAGATATTAACTCAGAACGGCGAGGTATTAACTCAGAACGGCGAGGTATTAACTCAGAACTGCGAGGTATTAACTCAGAATGGCGAGGTATTAACTCAGAACTGCGAGGTATTAACTCAGAACTGCGAGGTATTAACTCAGAACTGTGAGATATTAACTCAGAACTGTGAGGTATTAACTCAAAACTGCGAGGTATTAACTCAAAACTGCGAGATATTAACTCAGAACTGCGAGATATTAACTCAGAAATGCGAGGTATTAACTCAGAACTGCGAGATATTAACTCAGAAATGCGAGGTATTAACTCAGAACTGCGAGATATTAACTCAGAAATGCGAGGTATTAACTCAGAACTGCGAGATATTAACTCAGAAATGCGAGGTATTAACTCAGAACTGCGAGATATTAACTCAGAAATGCGAGGTATTAACTCAGAACTGCGAGATATTAACTCAGAAATGCGAGGTATTAACTCAGAACTGCGAGATATTAACTCAGAAATGCGAGGTATTAACTCAGAACTGCGAGATATTAACTCAGAAATGCGAGGTATTAACTCAGAACTGCGAGATATTAACTCAGAACTGCGAGATATTAACTCAGAACGGCGAGGTATTAACTCAGAACTGCGAGGTATTAACTCAGAATGGCGAGGTATTAACTCAGAACTGCGAGATATTAACTCAGAACTGCGAGGTATTAACTCAGAACTGTGAGATATTAACTCAGAACTGCGAGGTATTAACTCAGAACTGCGAGATATTAACTCAGAACTGCGAGGTATTAACTCAGAACTGTGAGGTATTAACTCAGAACTGCGAGGTATTAAATCGGAATTGCGAGGTTGATTAACTCAGAACTCGTGCGAATTAACTCAGAATGTGGAGGTATTAACTCAGAACTGCGAGATTAATTACTCAGAATGTAGATATTACCTCAGAATGCGAGGTATTAACTCAAGATGCGAGCTATTAACTCAGAACTGCGAAGTATTAACTGAGAAACTGCGAGAGGTATTAACTCAGAAGGCGGGAATTAAACTCCGAACTGCGAGCTATTAACTCAGAATGGCGAGGTGTATTAACTTGAACCTGCGAGGTATAACTCAGAATGGCGAGGTATTAATCAGAACTGCGAGATAGAACTCGATTGCTGGAGGTATTAATCAGAATGTGAGATATTCAACTAGAATGCGAGGTAGTTTAACTCAGAAATGCGAGATATAAACTCAGAACGGCGAGATATTAACTCAGAACTGCGAGATATTAACTCAGAAATGCGAGGTATTAACTCAGAACTGCGAGATATTAACTCAGAAATGCGAGGTATTAACTCAGAACTGCGAGATATTAACTCAGAAATGCGAGGTATTAACTCAGAACTGCGAGATATTAACTCAGAAATGCGAGGTATTAACTCAGAACTGCGAGATATTAACTCAGAAATGCGAGGTATTAACTCAGAACTGCGAGATATTAACTCAGAAATGCGAGGTATTAACTCAGAACTGCGAGATATTAACTCAGAAATGCGAGGTATTAACTCAGAACTGCGAGATATTAACTCAGAACTGCGAGATATTAACTCAGAACTGCGAGATATTAACTCAGAACTGCGAGGTATTAAATCGGAATTGCGAGATATTTGTCACGAATTCGAGGGTATTAAACTCAGAACTGCGAGATATGAACTCAGAACTGTGAGATATTAACTCAGAACTGCGAGATATTAACTCAGAACTGTGAGGTATTAACTCAGAACTGCGAGATATTAACTCAGAACTGCGAGATATTAACTCAGAAATGCGAGGTATTAACTCAGAACTGCGAGATATTAACTCAGAAATGCGAGGTATTAACTCAGAACTGCGAGATATTAACTCAGAACTGCGAGATATTAACTCAGAACTGTGAGGTATTAACTCAGAACTGTGAGGTATTAACTCAAAACTGCGAGGTATTAACTCAGAACTGCGAGGTATTAACTCTGAACTGCGAGGTATTAACTCAGAACTGTGAGATATTAACTCAGAACTGCGAGGTATTAACTCAGAACTGCAAGATATTAACTCAGAACTGCGAGGTATTAACTCAGAACTGCGAGGTATTAACTCAGAACGGCGAGGTATTAACTCAGAACTGCGAGATATTAACTCAGAAATGCGAGGTATTAACTCAGAACTGCGAGATATTAACTCAGAAATGCGAGGTATTAACTCAGAACTGCGAGATATTAACTCAGAAATGCGAGGTATTAACTCAGAACTGCGAGATATTAACTCAGAAATGCGAGGTATTAACTCAGAACTGCGAGATATTAACTCAGAACTGCGAGATATTAACTCAGAAATGCGAGGTATTAACTCAGAACTGCGAGGTATTAACTCAGAACTGCGAGGTATTAACTCAGAATTGCGAGGTATTAACTCAGAACTGCGAGATATTAACTCAGAAATGCGAGGTATTAACTCAGAACTGCGAGGTATTAACTCAAAACTGCGAGGTATTAACTCAGAACTGCGAGGTATTAACTCAGAACTGCGAGGTATTAACTCAGAATTGCGAGGTATTAACTCAGAACTGCGAGATATTAACTCAGAAATGCGAGGTATTAACTCAGAACTGCGAGATATTAACTCAGAACTGCGAGATATTAACTCAGAAATGCGAGGTATTAACTCAGAACTGCGAGGTATTAAATCGGAATTGCGAGATATTTGTCACGAATTCGATCTTGGTATTAACTCAGACAATCCGGGAGACTTAACTCCGAACCCCCTGGAGATTAGTTAACGCAGGAATGCGAGATATGACTCCGAACTGGAGGTATTAACTCAGAACTGCGCGATATTAAGCGAACTGCGAGATATAAAGTCAGAACTGCGAGATATTAAATCAGAATTGCGAGATATAACCTCAGAATTACGAGAAATAAACTCAGAAACAGCCGAGGTATTAACTAGAACGCGAGGATATTAACTCGAATGCGAGATATTAACTCAGAATGTGAGGTCTAACTCAGAACTCGTTCGAGGTATGAAATCCGAAATGCGAGGTATTAACTCAGAATGGGAACGGTATAACTCTGAACTGAGAGGTAGTAACTCGAACTGTGAGAATGAATCAGAACTGCGAGTAGGTATTAACTCAGACGCCGAGGTATTAACTCAGAACGCGAGGTATAAATCGGACTGCGAGGAATTTGCACGAATTCGGTCCATGGACGTCCGGTTATTCCCCACCACCAGAGGTCACAACGTTCAGTACCGTGACTCCGCACCACTACACACTGTTGCACATCACCCCGTACTACATTTCCCATCATTCTTTGCACGATTTGCACACTGCATTGATTGCACACAGCTGTTTCTAATCACCTCACTCACTATATAGCACCCACTCTAACCACCTTTCTCTGCTGAGTATTGTTTAGACTGTACCCCGTTCCGAGTCTCTGTGTTGCCTTGCCATGCCTGTTCTCTCGGTTTCTGATCTTTGCCTGTTTTCATGGATTTCTCCCTCTCGTCTCGCCCCTGTGATTCTTTCTGCTGATCGGTGACCTACGCTAGCACTAGGACTATTCTTGTGTTTTTTTGACCCGCCTTATACCGTTGCCATTGTTCGACCTGCCTGTTCTCAAACGTCTATTTAATAAAAGCGGCAGATGGAGCACAGTCTCGTCAGACCCGTTACAATATGAACTCAGATCGAATTATAAAGCTTGCAACTGTTGAGAAAAGCAGAGTTGCAAAAAACTGAATTGTCCGATTAAGAGTCACCAAATTACCTTTTTTACTGCATTTTATTGTTGGCAGAAATAATGACATAGGAATGAAACTGCGTAAAACTGTTTTTGGTATTGGTAGTGCAGGCGGTTAAAGGGATCCCTGGGTTTAAGAATGTGTATGGTAATATACGTAATGATATCTCCCCACTGAAATATGTACGAGAAAACACATTGAAGAATTTTGTTATTTAAAAAATTACACTTGCATGGGGAGTCTACTGCTGTATACCTGTTGCTGTGTTTTTGTTCTACCAAAACCCAACTGGGGAAAATAAAAAATGATCGATGACCACAAGCTACTGAAAGCGACTTACAGGTGGGATGGATGACATAGCGTTTCTCAGCCGTTTCTAAGCTCTTTCAGTAGCTGGGGTCTACTAAAAGCCTCAAAAGCATCAGGACTAAAGTGGAGAGAACAAAGAAGCGGGTCTTTAGGAAGTTTTATTCATCCACAGGCATCTTCCCATTCTTTTCGCTAGGAAATAGATGTGTTGTGTGCCTGTGTGTCACTCACTGGTCGTGTATGGCGTGGATGGCGGTCATGTGGGGGCAGTGGAGAGCGACGTCCTCTGATTGGCCGTCGGGTGAAAGGAAGCTTGAACCATGGGGAGGACGGCGGCGTGGCGAGCCCGGATGATTGCCAGCGGCACCGTAACTAGTGCAAGTTCAGAGGTTCAAGCTCAAGTTTGCGCGGGGAGGCACTGCGGGACAAACAGACACATTAAATTAAACTTCTAGTCAAGTCAAGTCAAAGTCTGCTTTATTTTCAATTCTTCCACATGTACAGCACATATATACAGATAATTTAAATTGCGTTACTCTCAGACCCTTGGGGCATACAGATAACACTAACAGTAGAACCTAAATACAGATATACAGATTAAATATAAAATACAACTATACAAATATACAAATAAGGTCAAATGTAAAAATATATATATAAAGCGCAAGGCATATGGGAGATAGAGTGCAAACCAGTAAAGTAACCAACAGTGCAGATATAATGATTGTAGTGCAAAAAAAAATATTTGTAGTGCAAAAGAGCTTATTCAGACTGATTAAGGGGAAAGTGTGGGTCGATGGAATTTGGTTTTTTTTACCCCCCCCCCCCCCCCCCCACAAGGTCGGAGAGGATAAAGACGAGAAAAGCAAAAACTGAAGTAAGGAATACAGGAAAGGTAGTTTTTCATGCCAGCAGGGGAACCCCCCTCGCGAGAATAACAACGGGGAAACCCGCCCCGTAGGTTGTCATACGGTAGGGGCGAAACAGGGCCTCTACTGGTGCGGAGAGCATAAAAATCCAAACCCCACATGTGGATCGGAGGACTGTGGTTTCCTGTAAAATTAAGGAGTACACTGACCCGGTGGTAACACAGATTCAATCATCTGACTGTGTCAGGCAGAAACAATGGGGAGTTTATTAAAAAGGACGCCAAGCAACACAAAAAATGAGTAGTAATACTTTTTCAAACATTACTAATCAACAAAACACACGCACCCTCGTCTACTAATGCTCCACACACCATTATTTATCGCGCTTATAGAAAAAAAGAAACTGTCAGTGCTGTCTAACTTATAACCTGAGATTGTCAGGCACGTGTAAATTTGTTCTGTCTTGGGTTAAGTTATAGATTAAATAACGTACATAAAATATTACACTACTATGGAATCTAAAGATAAATATCATCTTTCCCTTGCCAGATGACATTGACGTCTGTTAGCAGCAGAGAAATAAAAAGTTAACTAACAATTCATCTATTTCTCCCCCACCCTGAAATAAGCTTCCACCCCCTACAACTAGCTTTTTTTGTGCTATTTTTATCCATTTTATGAATATTAGTAAACCAATTTGAATTACCATTTGTATTAAATGTACATTGTATAAATAACACTGCATAATAAATAAACTTGCCTTGTCATACATTGACGAATCATGCACAACAACAACATACATTTATTAAGAATATTTGGTTAACAGCTACAGCGACTTAAGACTGCTTTTGTGCTCCAGGGTACATATTTGTAGCACTAGCCAACAATACATTTCATGGGTCAAAATTATAAATTTTTCTTTTATGCCAAAAACTCATTCCGGTATTAAGTAAGATCTGTCCATTGCAAGATAGCTTTGTAGAATGGCTACGTAAATATATCAACACTAATGTTTGAGTTAGTAATAGCATTGCTGAGAGAAAACGTCATTTGAGAAAGACTGTAAAGATGTTTTCTCAATTTATGCTATTTTGCACCCATCATGATTCCAGATTTTCAAATAGGGTAGTCTCGGGCCTCAGAATTATTGTTCCCGACATCATAACAAACCATACATCAATGGAAAGCTTAGTTATTCGACTTTCAGATGGTGTATAAATCTCAATTTAAAAAAAAATTACCCTTATGAGTGGTTTTGTGGTCCATGGTCACATATGGTTATCATTACAGTTATCACTATAGTTATGGTTATTGGTGCAAATATAGTTATTGTTCTTCGTGTGAATGGCAAAATAGTTAGTATCGTTAATGTTATCGTTATGACTCAAATTGACCCTTATGACTGGTTTTGTGGTCCAGGGTTACATATGGTTCTTCTATGGCATCGCTGCAAAAACCTTCCAAAAATTTTTCTTTTTTTGTTTGAGGAGGGGGGGTGTAGTATCACAAAACAAATGGTTATGAGCCAAATTAAGGTAGATTGTGCTCTCAGCCTCTCACCTGTGGCGCTGGATGTTTTGGGCGTGCGATGGGAGTTCCAGGCGGACGGTTGGCTCCAGCCCACTCGGGTCGACGCGGACATTCGGATCAAATAGATGGTGTCGGGCTGCAGACCCTGCAGAAGGTACTGGGTACAGTTCTCACTCGGGACGGGCAGCTCGACAGAGATTACCTGCTCGTCCGTGGCCGTACGGTAGGACAGACGGTACGCAGAAACACGTCCACGGCTGAGTTTGGGAGGAAGCGGCTGCCAGGACACCAGGATGTCGGTGGGACTGCGACTCGTTAGGCTCAACTCAGGCGTACGGAGGGGCACTAGGGATCAAAAACACATTTTACGGGAAAGTCTTCTGGGAAATGTAACTTTTAGGAATCATCTAAAACAGTGTTTCCCAATCTTTTTTCTGCCACGGCACAGTTTTGATAAGTAAAAAAAAAATCCCACGGCACACCACTAAGCACTTAAAAAAAAAAGATAGAAAGGGGGGGGGGCATTTTTGCCACCAAAATTAAACAATGCGTAGTCGAATTTGTATTTTGACTGTATATGTGACATTGGAGCACAAAAGCAGTCTTAAGTCGTGGGGTATATTTGTAGCAATAGCCAAAAATACATTATATGGGTCAAAATTATCGATTTTTCTTTTATGCCAAAATTCTGTAAAGAATATTAAGTAAAGATCATGTTCCATGAAGATATTTGGTAAATTTCCTACTGTAAGTATATCAAAACTTAATTTTTGTTTAGTAATGTGCATTGCTAAGAACTTTATTTGGACATTTTTAAAGTTGATTTTCTCAATATTTAGATTTGTTGGCACCCTCAGATTCCAGATTTTCAAATAGGTGTACCTCAGCCAAAGTATTGTCCTATCCTAACAACCATACATCAATGGAAAGCTTCATTATTCAGCATTTGATGCATAAACTCACTTTTGTAAATTGCACTTAAGATGGTTTGGCTCCAGGGTCACAGAATGAATTAGACACTAACATTTTCTGAAACTCGTTGCTTAAATGGAGTTAATGAGGGTTTTTGACGACGCGGAATGACAGATCATGTTTTGTCCATAATTAGAATGTGCATCGGAGGCAATAATTAAGCGCATACCTGTTTTCATCAAATATGCAGGCTCTATATTATGTAGCTATATGGGGCCAGTTTTTCTTGTCTTAACATCATTTGGCCAAATTCATGATATGAAAGATGCATGAGCAATGCACAGGAATTTAAAGAACAGAAGGCATGGCTACAACTAGAGGGCAAAATGTTGCTTCTCCGCTCTTGCAAACACACAAAACAATAGCTTTATAGGACAAGTGTTCTTGACGATAAATAAACCACGTTACTCTTACATTGCAAAGCATAACCAGAAACCACATCTGTCGTCAACAATACTGCGCAGCGCGCATTGACTGGACCTCAGGTGCTAGGGTGGAGTTAGGAGGAGCTGGAAATGAACAATTGGATGATACACAATGGCGTCTAAAGTTTAGTCACGCAAGCTTCTTTTGAATGCTTTAATTGGTTAAAATTCTGTAAAATCCACAACACAGACATAAGGATGTACCAATAGCACTGAGTTTGTGAGCGAAGGAAAAATCATCAAATAACGAAATATATAGAGATAGGACGTTTGTGCTCATTTTAGGCACAGTGGTTGGGAAACAATGGTCTAAATGTCCACAGACTAACCATACATCCAGCCCTGCTGTAGTTATGCGATCAGCGGTTGCGCGCCATGGAACAGGTGCTGCGTGACCTGCTCCGACCTGCGGGACTGCTCCCATCGGCATTGTAGGCAAGATATAAAACGGGTAGTTTCGCGCGGGTTCCAGACGGTCCACAATGTGGTTGGTAGTGTCATTCCCGATCACGGCTGATCATCTTCGTTATTTAGTCCTGCGAGTTAGACTCCTAATCAGTGCAGTTCTTAATTCAGTCAATTTAGAATTCTCCACAATACTGGAGACCAATTGGATTTCACACTTTGATTGGTATCAAGATTAGAACCTCCAGTGGAAGAGTAGAATTGAGTAGTGTCCATACAAGAGACCTACAATGCGTGTAGTTCTGAACACTTTTAACCACCAAATAGCCAATGTTTCCTGAGGAACAGAATCAGGACCAAAAGTGAAGTGTTCTCCTTGTTTGAGCGTAAGACATTTTTATGTCCTCTGCTAATGACTACGGATCAAGAACCAGAGGACACAATCCTGCTAAAATTCATTCATTCCGGCTCTGAGGGATTCCTAAACCAAACATGCAATTATATCAAAAACCCAAGTGAAGGCAGGTGAGCGTGGACGCTTGAAGGGGCGGGTTTAAGGCGGGGCCTTGGTTCTATCCATTGGTTGTTGATTGGGTTTTGAGATGTGGGCGTGGCACTCAAAAGTGGATGTGGGTGAGTATGAGCTTGAAGGGGCGGGGTTTAAGGTGGGGCTTGGTTGTATGCATTAGTTGATGATTGGATGTTAAGATGTGGGCGTGGAACTCAAAAGTGGATGTGGGTTTCCCTGCGTTCCATTCGGAAGGGCTCATCCCTATTTGGAACTAATCCTTTCAAAGGGTTTACCCTCCGGAGTGAGAGCTTCTAAGGTTTGAAGGGTGTAGGGGACCAAACAACTTGTGCCCTTCTGCGTCGTCATCACGTGCTCACACAGAGGCGCCGTCATCGTGCAAATAATCTGCTCAAAGGATCATGGGAGCCCGAAGTGTTCATCAGTTGTACCCTTCGAAATCCTTCATTCCGAAGGGCCCTTTGAAGTGGCCAGTTTTGAGCACTTCGGTTTGGAATGACCCTTCAATATGGCGGCCATGATTGTTTTCACTCCGAAGTGCCCTTCGGAGGGCGATATATCCCGTTTGGAACGCACCGTGAGTGCGAGCTTGAAGGGGCCGGAGCTTAAGGCGGTACTTTGGCTCTATGCATCTGTTGTTGACTGGATGTTGAAATATGGGCATGGCACCCAAAAGTGGAGGCAGATTAGCATACGCTTGAAGGGGCGGGGTTTAAGGCGTAATTTGGTTCTATGCATCGGTTGTTGATTGGATGTTGAGATGTGGGTGTGGCACTTAAAAATGGAGGCAGATCTGAATGTGAGCAGCTTGCAGTAGACAGAGTTTAAGCTGACTAAATGATTGGACAAGTCCTGCATACGTCACCAAAGAGAAATCTCTTATTATGAAGATATTATGAGGTAAAAAAAACAGATAAATAAAACATATGCATGTATGAATTGCTCATAAGATCTATAACATGCATTTAGAAAACAGACTTGTGATGACTTTCAGCAGCAAAATTTCCTCTGTCAATCAGTATCTGGTTGAAAGAGGATAACAATTAAACATAATCAGCTGGGAACTTTATGCCAGTTTCAAACACTTACCCTCAGACTTCATGTAGTGTATAGAGTAGGCGATGACTTTATCCGCATTGTACTGCGGTCTCTCCCACGCGAGTAAAATGGCCGAGCTCGAGATGGTTTCAGCATGGATGTTACGCGGTGCGCTGGGACGGTCTTCCGAAAGCACCACGATGAGACGGGACGTGGACACAACCGAGCCTTGAGAGTTCTCCGCTTGGCACTGGTAAAAGGCGTCGTCTTCCGGAATAATCTGGGTTATCACCAGTTTACTGGCACACAATGAAGGCACACGTGTCAGTATTATACAGATTATGACGTTTGGTAGAGGTTTACTGGAGGTATTTGTCTGTACGTACTTGTTGTACATCTTGGTGCGTCCATTGGAGAGGATCACCTGACCATTCTTAAACCAGGTGATTCGGGGAACAGGTGTCCCTTCGGCCTGACAGCTAAAACGGGCCGTACCAGCTCTGGGTCGGGTCTGACTCTCTGGTTTCTCTACTAGAGTCGGAGGAACTGCAAAAAATGAGTGAAAATCCAGTGAGAACAAAGATTTCAGGACTGTCCAAGAACAATAACTATAACGATACCTATAAATACAAAGAAAAGATGTCGTTGGAATCACTTTCAAAACATTGATGGCCAATCAGAATCCGTCTGACTTGCTCAAGCAGCAAACGACAGAACTGCAGCACGTGCTTACAATAAAAAGAAGGTTATTGTGAGTTGGTGTGGAAGCTAATATGTGACCCTGGAGCACAAAAGCAGTGTTAAGTCGCTGGGGTATATTTGTAGCAACAGCCAAAAATACATTGTATGGGTCAAAATTATAAATTTTTCTTTTATGCCAAAAACTCATCAGGATATTAAGTAAAGATCATGTTCCATGAAGATATTTTGTAAATGGCCTACAGTAAATATATCAAAACTTAATGTTTGATTAGTAGATGCATTGTAAGAACTTCATTTGGACAACTTTAAAATGATTTTTCTCAATATTTCGATTTTTTTTTTGCACCCTCAGATTCCAGATTTTCAAATAGTTGTATCTCGGCCAAATATTGTCCGATCCTAACAAACCATACATCAATGGAGAGATTATTTATTCAGCTTTCAGATGATGTATAAATCTCCATTTAAAAAAATTGACCATTATGACTGGTTTTGTGGTCCATGGTCACATATGGTTATCATAATAGTTATCACTATAGTTATGGTTATTGGTGCAAATATAGTTATTGTTCGCTGGTGTGGACGCAAATATAGTTATATTTATAGTTATCGTTATTGGTGTGAACGTGAATATATTTTTTGTTTTTCTTGTGTGAACGCTAATATAGTTATCGGTAAAGTTATCATTCTTGATGTGAAAGCTAGTATAGTTATCGTAAATTTATTGTTGTTGATGTGAATGCTAATATAGTTATCGTTAATGTTATTGATCTTATTTGATAATATAGATATCAGTAAAGTTATCATTCTTGATGTGAAAGCTAGTATAGTTATCGTAAATTTATTGTTGTTGATGTGAATGTTAATATAGTTATCGTTAATGTTATTGATCTTATTTGCTAATATAGATATCAGTAAAGTTATCGTTCTTAATGTGAACGCTAATATAGTTATCGATAAAGTTATCATTCTTGATGTGAACGTTAGTAAAGTTATTGTTATTGTTCTTAATCGCTAATATAGATATCGTAAAGGTATCGTTCTTAATGTGAACCCTAATATATTTATCGGTAAAGTTATCATTCTTGATGTGAACGTTAGTAAAGTTATCGTTAAAGTTATCATTCTTGATGTGAACGCTAATACAGTTATCGTTATTGTTCTTAATCGCTAAATATAGATATCGTAAAGTTATCGTTCTTATTGTGAATGCTAATATAGTTATTGACAGTTAACATTCTTGATGTGAACACTAATATAGTTATTGCTAATGTTACTATTCTTAATGTGAACTATAATATAGTTATCTGTAAAGTTATCTATCTTTGTGGACTAGTGGAAGCACCTTTATATGCACTTTATATATATATATATATCAGCCAGTGGCAGCGCGAGAAGCGAGCAGCAGAGAAAATGGTACTCCTCTCAGAAAACATACAAATAAAGATAATTTTAGATGTTTAATTACTATTTGGAGCATTGGGATCGCTAGACGAGGGCTTAAAGGGGTAATCGGATGTGCATTATCCAGAGTTTGATATGATTCTTTAGGGTCTTACTGAAAAGTCTATAACATACTTTGGTTCAAATGTCTCAATGGTAGTGTAAAACTACACAGTTTTTACCCGGTCAGAAACAGCTCTGTTTACAGCAAGCCGTTTTAGTGCATGTTCCTTTAAATGTTAATGAGCTCTGCTGATCCCGCCCCTCTCTTCCGAGCCGCTCTCTGAGAAACTGTAAACTTTAGCTGTATTTATCGTGAAACTTGCTAACAAGCACATTATTAGGAAAGGCGATTTGCAAAGATTCATAAAAAAACCTACCATACTCACTTCTTCTGTAGATGATGCTGTATCACGAATGATTCGCACGAACATAAACGCATTTAGGCAGATCGGGATCTGTGCTTTCCCTTCAGAAACAAATGTAATCCACTGTGTCTTCAGCGGCTCAGATGTCGGAGTAAATGACGACTGCTTTGTTCATTATTACATCCAACAACAGAACACCTCAATCGCTTAGGAGTCATTCTTGTCTACATCTGCTCCGGCGGTGAAACAATGGCGGACTGATGACAGTCACTCAGGGCGGAGCTGTGATAAAACCAAAGACTGACGCCACTGTCTATCAACAATTGTGGGAGGGGCCTGGGTCTGTGTGACGTCACATAGGCAGGAATCTGAGATTGGCTCGATATGAGAAAGGGGTTTGGATTTATCGAGATTTTAAAAAAAGCACTGGGTGGATTTGCATCATTATAGGGTGGTTGTGTACACACACCGCTGGTGCCAACACGTGCGGGTGTTGGTCATTAAAACTGCATGTAAAAGTGAATTTTGCATTCGATGAACCCTTTAATGAACAAATTTTAGTGAAATCCTCAAATTCGACCAAAACCGACATTTTTCACTTTTTTTGTCTGTACCGTAGCTCAAAATTAGACCGTGCACATTCCGACTCGTTTTGCCAGCACGAGTCACAAATAGTTATTGTTATTGGTGTGAATGTTAACATAGTTATCTTTTTTGGTGTAAAGAGCCCTTCAGAAGTGTTTATGATGCATCCGTTCCAACAGACATCTCTTACCGAGTACGGCGAGGTTTCCGGGCGCTATGCTGTAGTTGCGTGTTCCCGGTGTCGTCGCCCGGCACAGGTACGTGCCGCTGTGATGAGCTTTAACGGCAGAGATGATCAGGTTCCCGTTTCCCAGCACTCTGGCTCCGGACACGTCTATGGGTTTAGAGTCGGCCCGGCTCCAGGACACAAGCGGCCGAGGGTTTCCCTCCGCCAAACACTCCAGAACCACAGACTGACGCAGCCCGGCGCTGATGTTCTGCGGTCCTGCTATGATGTGTGGTTTCATGAGAGGCCTCGGACCCGATGCTGGACAGAGAACAGAGAAGATTCAGTGGCAAGCTACTGCTTCCTTTATTCCAGAATTGGATCTGATAAGGATCACCGTTCATCCTCACACAAACACAGACCTGGGATGATGGTCAGCTCGGCCTCTCGGCTTCTGACTCGACTGGCCATGTTTGTTGCTAAGCAGCGATAATTCCCAGCATCCCTCATTGTCACATCGTGGATCTGCAGCACTCCGTTTGGCAAAACAGTGATTCTGAAACAAGCAGAAGTACATTTAGAGTTAAACACATTACTTGGTAACTCAAACTGAGGGCTTTCGGCATGTCATTTATTTTGCATATTTTGGATTTTTATTTGCACACCTGTCTGAATCCAGAGGTAGAGATCTTTGGTTGAGTTCCCAGCTGATAACCGCTGATCCACTGACAGCACAGGAGAATCTGGCCACAGAGCCCAGCGTGACTTCAGCAGGGACCGGGCGGGTAATGAACAACAACACATCTGTGAAAGTCAATGGAAGAGAGAGAAATCATTAACAAAGTTTTGCATATCCAAAATCAACATTGCATCCTTTTATATGTCCATAATGTGACATTTCTGAGTGAAAAAAAGAGATATACATGATTCACAACAGGGTCATTATAGGTCACAAAAAAAATGTTTTATAAAAAAAATACATTTTAACTGAAAATAAAATATAAAAAGCGTATACTTATTCTATTTCAGCTATTTGCAAAAGAAACATTTCTATTTAGTTTAACTTGAATGGATAAAATGAGGTAAAAAATAAAAGAAATAAATTAATACACCCGTTTTTAAAGAAAAAAAAAAACAACATTTAAATGACAAAAACACTCAACAAAGTTACTAAAACTTTAACAGAAATTAAAATATAAAATAACAGAAAATATAAAAATAAAAACAAATTCAAAATATGAATAAAACCTATAAAAGTATCTCGTTGATACTAAAATAAACCATTCAAAAATAAACTAAAATGAACTAATATGTACAAATAAAACTTATTTACTCAGTAGTCGTCATTTTCATTGTTTAACTTGATGGATAAATAAAACAAAAAAAAAATTATAAAGTTTTTTAAATATATAAAATAAAAAATAAATGAAAACAGAATAGAAAAAATCTAGTAAAATAAATTTGTATCTCAATGATAATAAAATAACACTGGTCCACAAGCATGTATAAACCAAATAGAGCCCATGTAGAATTTAATATAGATCTAATTTTGTATTATATTAATGGTTTATTAAGAGACCAGCAGTTTTTCGGACCAACGTCAACAGCAAACAGTGAAAGTTCTTGGCTTTCCTTCAAAATCAATATAAATCCTTTAAAACTTCAAGTTTACAGACACAGACGAATCCGCCATAATCAATAATGAGGTCTGAAAGATAAGAGTAAACGCAAACCAATAACACAAGACGATCTGACCGTCCTGCCTTACTTGCTCTATCAGTTTCCTACATATTAAACACACATTTAAATGCATTTTCAGCAGCCAGCGAGATGCTGTCGCCAATAAACTTGAGCATGAAATCAGACATGAAATGATTTCCCATTTAGCTGGTGTGTTTATATGAAGCTTACAGTATAGAGCACTCAGATGGATCTTAACTGTGATTGGTTGTCTGTTAAGGGCCAGAGTGCACAGTAGCCAATAATAAACAGCTGCTCTAATCAATGAATCAATGGACCAATGACAGTGAATAACGACTTTTTATAGATCAGTGAGAATCAATGGCACTCATCTGAAACGAGTGTGTCAATATGCATGCTACTGTGGGCAACGAACAGGCTCATAATGCAGCTTGCAAAGTGTGAAATGAGGTTTGAAACAATACACAGGTGATGTAACAATCACACGTCTGCTTCTTCACCATTTTCACAAGCAGCACTAGGACAACAGCAGGATTTTCCCACATTTTTAAAAACAATATGATAAAGACTCAGCGGTTCGAGGGACACCAGCCCCTAATTTTACCCATAAGCCACTGGGTTTCCTCCCCCTCGTGTTCCTGCTGAGTCCAGCCAGAATGCTCTAAAGGTAATCAATGAAAGTTCATCTGCTGGTAGAATCCTGCACGTCGCTCGTGTTCCATGAAGACGAAGGGAATTAAAAAGCTCCTTTATTTACATGTGAGGATTAATTACCACTAACTGTCAATCAAATAACATGCTGTTATTTAGTGTTCAAACAGTTCAAAATGACCTTTACTTACTCGTGAACAAACATTTATTCTGCACAGAAAATACTAAACAAAACAGAACAAAAACACAGAAAAATCCTAAAAGATAAATGATAATCAAATAATGTTATCTAACAAACAAACAGAAAACATCAGTAAAATCCTAAGATAATTAATAAATATAAATTAAGTGTTACATCAATACTGTGCTGGTCACGCGCGATCAAAGGACCGTACTCGTGAACATCAACGTTAAACATTATCTGACAGAACTAAACACACAAAATAAAAACTATAAATAATCCGACAAAAAAAAAAAAAACACCAAAAAAACCAAAAAAAAAATTCTTCCTGAGCTGACATGAATTTTCAAAGACTTTACTTACTCGCCGTCGAACAAATTACACATTTATTTAGCAAAAAAAAGGGGAATAATCTTAAGAAAAATTAAAGCAAAATAAATCAAATTAATAACCATATTAAATTTCTGTTAAAACAAATAACGTGCTGTTCTCCTTTATAGTGACACCCATTTTAAATAACAAATTAAAACATCTTTTTACTCTCAACAGAAAAATAGAGAAAAAAGAGCAGGAAAATATCTAAGTAAAATATTTAAAAAAATAAAATATTAAAATAATTGTTTTACCTTTATGTGGCTCTATTCTTATTATGGTTCAAAATTACCTTTACTTACTTCATGAACAAAATCATTTATTTTCACACAGAAAATGTTACACCAAAAAAAAAAAACAAGGAACAATCTGAATTTTTTTGAATAAACATAATAATACATGACAGGAAAAGTCAAGGATTATTAAAAGTCAAGTTAAGGTTAATGTTAATATATTTAGCTCCCACTACAATTTACCGATAATTTCCGACGACTGGCGGTTTCTTATGTATATGGTAAATAACATTATATATTTTATATAGATTTAGTTATTTATTTATTTTTTTTGTAATTTTTTACCAGAAACAAATAGCGAACCTCCTTATAATCAAAAAATACAAGCAATAATTACTTAAGATATTATTTTTTGTATGTTTTCTGACCCACCAAACCTCACCAGAGGTATTTTCTGACCACATCTGTGAAGTCTCTTATTAAAAAAAAATTATTTTACTAAAGTACCCCCTTTTTTACCATTTCATCAGTTAGATATTTGTACTGGAAATTAAGACTAAATTAAGAAAAATAATTGGTGCAGGGTATTACGTTGGTCCCACTTTTGAATACAAACACCTTCACGTAGTTTTGTTGTAACCCAGTTTCCTCAATTAATGAGTGTTTTTCATAAAAGATAGCTTCCTCAGACGTACTCCCCGGAAAGTAAGAAAAGTGGTACAAGCTGCTAGTTTTGTGTTTCAGAGACTGAAAAAGTTTTTGTGCAGATATTGATAGCAGTATGTGGTGAAGCCCTTGAATTACCTCAACACTACAAAAGTTATATGGAAAGGGGAAATCCCTTACCAACCCTTCTTCAAGTATTACCATCAGGCCTCTCTATGTGTGTGTGTGTGGTTGTGAGTGTGAGAGAGATGAGAGAGAGTGGGTTTTGTGTGGGTGTGTGTATTTTTTTGTGTGTGTAGCCAGGAGTGAGGAGAGTGTTTGTGTGTGTGTTTTTGTGTGTGTGTTGTGTGTGTGAGAGACCTGAGAGTCCGTGTGTGTGGGGTGTTGTTTGTGGGAGGCCCGTGTGTGTGTGTGTGTTGTGTGTGTGGTGTGTGTGTGTGAGAGAGGAGGTGGTGTGTGGCAGAGCAGAGGAGTGTGTGTGTGTGTGTGTGTGTGTGTGGGTGGGTTGTGTGTGTGTGTGTGTGTGTGTTTCTCTTTGTGTGTGTGTGTGTGTGTGAGAGACAGTGTTTGGGCGTGTGTGAGGGGTTGTGGGTTGCCCATTTTTTTCTAGAGATTCCCTCCGAAGTGTGTGTGTGTGTGGTGTGGGTGTGCTGTTGAGAGCCAGAGTGTGTGTGGGTGTGTGAGGAAGAGAGGAGGAGATGAGGGTGTGTGTTGGTGTGTGTCTTGTGAGAGAGTGTTGTGTGTGTGTGAGAGGCGAGCAAGAGAGAGTGTGTGTGTGTTGTGTGTGAGAGAGAGAGTGTGTGTGTGTGTGTGAGAGAGGAGAGAGCGGTGTGTGTGGGGTGTGTCCCTGGTGATGAGAGTGCGTCGGTGTGTTGTGTTTGAGATGAGAGCGGGAGAGAGTAAGTGTGTGTGGGTGTGTCTTGAGGAGAGTGTGTGTGTGTGTGGTGAGACGATGTAGTTCCCGAGAGAGTGTGTGATGTGTGGTGACGGGGGGGGTAAACGACGTGGTGGATTGGGTGTGTCGTGAGAGAGAGAGAGGTGTTTTGTTTGTGTCCACGCCATTTCCGGTTCCCGTGCTGTCCGGAGGCGTGTGTGTGTGAGAGAGGTGTGTGTGTGTGTGTGAGAGATGAGAAAGTGGTGTGTGTGTGATGTGGGTGTGGTGAGAGAGGTGTGTGTTGTGCGCTGGTATGAGAGAGAGAGAGAGAGACGAGTGTGTGTGTGCGTGTGTGTCTGTGAGAGATTTGAGAGTGTGTGTGTGTGTGCTGGGAGAGAGTGTGTGTGTGTGTGGGAGAGTAGAGAGAGAGAGAGGGTTGGTGTGGTTGTGAGAGAGAGCGAGAAGAGTTTGTGTGGTGTGTTGTCTGTGAGAGACGGCTTGTGTGGCGTGGTTGTGTGAGAGAGAGAGAGGGAGCATCTTGAGTGTTCTTCTGTGTGTGTGGAGAGAGAGAGAGAGGTGTGTGTGTGTGCTGTGTGGTGAGAGAGAGAGTTGTGTGTGTGGTGTGTGTGTGTGTCTGGTAGAGAGATTGTGCGGTGTGTTTTGGGGAGAGAGAGATGAGAGAGAGAGAGTGATGTTGTGTGGGTGTCTGTGTGTGTGTCGTGTGTGTGTGAGAGAGAGAGGTAGGTGTGTGTGTGTGGTGTGTGGGTGCGTGGGAGTTTCCTCTTGGAGAGAGAGAGAGAGTTGTTTCCTCCTTGTTGTGTGTTTGTTGTGTGTTTGTGTTTTGTGGTTGTTTTCCTGTGTGTTTTTTGTTTGGTGTGTGTTGGTGTGTGTGGGTTCTGTGCGCTGAGACTGAGAGACCTGTATTTCTCTTTGAGTTTCTGTATGTGAGAGTACCTGTAGTCTGTGTGTGTGTGTGTGTGTCGTTGCGAGAGAAGAGAGGTGAGAGAGAGAGCGTGTGTGCGTGTGTGTGTGTGAGTGTTGTTTCGTGTGTTTGTGTTGGTGTGTGTGTGTGTGTGTGCTGTGTGTGTGTGTGGAGAGAGAGAGAGAGAGAGAGAGAGTGTGGGTGTGTGTGTGTGTGTGTGTGTGAGATTGACGAGAGAGAGAGGAGAGCGGTGGGGTGTGTGTGTGTGTGTGTGTGAGAGAGAGACAGAGAGGGAGAGTGTGTGTGTGTGTCTGGTCGCTGGGTTTAAAGTCCAGATCAATGCAGGTCAAACAGCACAAAGGTTTCCTTCCAAAGGTCAGAGGTCAGTCAAGTCCGTCTGTCCGAGACTCTGATTAAATGTGTTTAGGATGCAAACAGCCAGTGATTTTATGCCATTTATACAAGGATTCTAATAATGCTGTTAAAATACCAACAAAATAGTTCATTTCCAGCCCTAGAAAGACAAATCTAACATTCAACTTTGAGAAGAACGAGTTCGATACCATTTTTAGTGTGAAATGAAGAATATAGACAATATATGGAACTATATGGGTGAATATTAATCTGTCAATAAATTATATTTCATCCAAATGTTTATTAAAATTTGATTTTTATTTGATTATTAAGTATGATTATAAAGTATATAAATGCATTACGATAGCAAGAATTTAGTGCGTAATGTGTATAATTTGTATTAAAATAGTATCACAAGCCTTGTTTTCTTTAAGCAAAACATAGTTTTTCAATTCAAATGTGCATGTTGTGCATGTTTTCATTACATGTACATATATTAGACTACATTACGTTTCATATTAGTATCATTGAGATACTATTATAGTTTTTATTAATATTTCGAATATTTACATTTTTTCTATTTTCATTTTAATTTGTATTTTTAATGTCTATGTGGTTTTCTTTCTTTATTGTTTGAGTACATCACATTAAGCCAAATGAAATGTTGCCTTGGCAACTAGCTGAAATAAAATGTGTTTTTTTTCATTTAAAGTTTATTATATGTCAATCAAATTTTGTGGTTTTGGTTTTGGTTAACTATAATAACCCTGATTGTATTTATATGCAACTTAGAGTTTTTCTTGGCATGCGCTTTGAATTGTTATTTTCATAAATCACGTCTGACTTTCAACTTGTATTTCACTTGAACCTGATCTTAAATAAATGCATTATTTCATCCGAGAGAGAGAGAGAGACCACAGACAAAAACCAAGATCTCACATCCAACAACCAACAAAAGCAAAATGACCAAGCTGTTCTTTTTCAACTGTTGTTCAACTTGATCTCTCATCTCAACCCCCTCAAACTAAACAGCCGGCTGCTGCTCTATTGACCAACATTAGTTCCAGGCCAGAATAAAGCCTGTCCCACAACCCCTGTGACCTCTGACCTCTGACCTCTGACCTCTCCCATCGGCCTCTGGACAGACGGCCAGTGAGGCGAACCCTTAACCCTTCACATGCTGGCTTACGAAGGGCATCTTGGCTATACAGCTGCTTATTTTCTTTAGTAGACTTTGCAGAATTATAAAGCAGACACATGATTAGCAATGAAAATGATTTGTTCTTTTAACAAATAACTCAAGGTTGACCAAAATGATTATTATCATTAGTTTCCCACAGCTAATGCAAATAACAGTATCTAGAGAGCAGATATTTTATTTTATTTGAACAGATACTGGTTATTTTATTTTATTAGTTAGTGGTGATGTTGTAATAATAAACAATTCATTTACAAAATAAGGCTTTGATAATGCATGGCTGTATATTAGACCATCTAATAATCTAATATTATATTATGTTATGTTATGCTATATATTATTACCAGGTGCTGCTGATCAATTGAAATTCAATTTAATTTTTATATTAATTAATCCCTGTTAATTGCATTGCCAAATAGTGCTATAACTTTTAAAAATATATATTTTGATTAATATTTGATCCATTGGTATTTTGAATTTCTGTTTTCACTATTTTTGATTGCTAATACTTTATATTTTAGTTAGTAAAGTTTAGTCATTTGTTGGGTTTTGACATTTTAAATAAAACAAAGTCTGTCTATATGTAGTTTTTATACATTTTTATTTCAGTTTGTTTTTTTAGTACACCAAGTTAAACTAAATAAAAATAAGAAAGGCTGCCCTGGAAAATAGCTGACTAACATGAGTTTGATATTTTATCAAAAATTTGATATTTTATTTTATATTGATGGTTATAAAAATTTTAGTTATAGTTTAATATTTTTAAGATATATTTATTATTGTATAAATTTTTGAATATTTTATGGCTTTAATATTTTTTTATTGGCTTCTTCGTTTGTTTTGTATGCGGCCTTGAGTTTTTGTTAACTTTTAAATAATGGTGCGCCCTCGATCTATTATGTTTATCACTCCCACAAAACAGCCCATATATTAACTCAACCCACAAAAACTAATCATCACCATCGATATCTTCCACATCAGAAGCTTCTCTGATCTAGGAGCGTATGGAGCAGCATTCAGCTGTGCTTGAACGGCTCTGGTCTCTGTGAAGGTCAGGCCTGAGCCAGTTCAATAGGCACAGCTGTTTCTCTGTCCAAACGTCCCACAGCAGAGCCTTTTCTGCCCCCATCAGAGGGCAGCCGGGGCCACGCGGGACAAAAGACGCCAGCCAATAGCCTTTAACAGATTCCTGCGAGTAACTGACCAGGAAACAATCGCATTGCCCATGATGCAGATTGCATAAAGGAGCATCAAATCTGCTCTTTTGCTGAAGATTATTCAATATTCTACCCCTATAAGGTCTGACATACATTGAAAGAAGCATGACATAACAATAGTTAAATCATCAATGCAATTAATTTCTAATTCAAAGTTTAACACGTATATGGCCTATACTGAATATTTCTACGTTGATGTTGGGAGAAAAACCAGCAGAATTTTAGGATTTAAAAAGGTAAATGTTTCATTTGATGTCATTTTATAATGAGTTATTTTTTAATATGAAAGTCAGTCAGAGCACATCCTGAGTCCTTAAGAAAATACTTTTTAATATAAGGCATTAAAACTTTCTATTATAGCCGTCTAGTGACAGCAACATAATACAACTATAGTTAAATCACTCGTATTCAATTCAGATCTTTACATGTGTACGGCCCAGACTGAACACGTGGCTTTTTTATACATTTTCTACATCGAGAAATCAGCAGAATTTGGGATTTAAACATGGTTAAATATGACTTTCTGAGCAAGTTAATGCTATTCTGCTAGTCTTTCTACTTAAAAATTTCACATTTAGTTCAATGTGTAACTTGCCATTTCCTTGTAAATGTTTGTGAAATCTACCAGCAATTTCTGAGTGAAAATTAAGTTTATGTTAAGATTGTGACGTCATTTGATCATTAACTATAATTATAAAATGCATTAATGAATAAAAATAATAATTAAAGTTAATAATAATCATTCATTTCTACTTCAAAATTTCATCTTTAATTCTGTTATAAGTTCACTGTAAACCACGGCTTCACGGGGCTTATTGCTTTTATAAAACGGTTATTCCATATACGTAGTAAGGCTTCACAAAATAAAACAGAGCAAATAAAGTGTAATGCTATTAATAAAAACAGTATTCTTCCACAAAACAATCTAGTTCCTCAGAAACAGTTGTGGGTGCAACAAGTTGTACACCCAACAAACAACATAAACAAAGGTGTATGTTTGTATAGAGTCATTACTAGAGCCTTCCCGATCCATATACCGTCTTTGCCTGATATATCGGGTCCTCCCATATATAGTTTTTTTGCGATATTTCGGCCGATATGAGCTGTTGCCGATATATCGGTCCTTCACTCCGCCCCGCCCCCCCGGAATATGCCACCCCCTCGATCTATGACTTTTTTTTTACAGAAACACCTATAACGCAAATAAAATGCTACATGGTTGTGAATGGCTTAGTTTTGTCCGCGTCATTGTTTGCTACTGGCGACCTGGATGAAACGCTTTTGAAGGTTAAGCTATGGAAAACCATGAAACTTTTGAACGGCTCATATCTCCGTAAACGGTGGATCCCTTCAGCTCGAAGCGGAATCGATTGTTAGTCTCGAGGCCTTGCGAATGAGACCACCCCCGGCGTCGATACCCCGCACCCGGGTTCGGGAGTTACGGGTGGGAATTCGCAGCTCCGGCGTGCGACCCGATCAAGCGATCCCGGGGGAGACACGACGCGTGGAGGGCGGCGTGCGAGAGGGCTCCTCCAGCGGAAGGGATTTTGTCCCCCCTGAATTTGGGGAGATTTCTGGACGCGCCCGTTTGTGCGCGAGCATAGTGACACTCATTTCAAAAACTTTCCCTTACTAGGTTCCTAGGAGGTCTCTTGTTCAGGGCCGCATTCAAGCCGTGTATTGGCCTTATTCTGGATTCCCCGCACGTGGCTTCTTTGTTTGAGATAGAATTCACATTGATATTCCGCCATGCTTCCATTCCATAGGGAACGTACTACGTTACATCAAAGGGCGCATTTCAAGTGCTTACAGATTTTGTTTGTGAGCTTATATTGTACTTTTTTTACATGAGGTATTTTTAGTATGTCAAAATCGAACATTCACACTTCGCTAGTTATGCTAGTTTTCGTCTGTGTGGCTATATTGGAGGCGAAAGTCTGAGCGAAAAAAATCCCTCGTCTGTGAATGTATGTTTCGGAAGTGAAAATTAAAAACTTTCTAATTCAATTAAATCCATTCAACCTTTATTCCGTAAAGTTGCAATTAAACTTCAGCTTTTTTTTTTTTTTTTTATTTTGTCCGGCAACTGATGTGCAGATTCACTTTTTGGATACCCTCATATAAGGTCTTGTTAATTGTAAATGCCACTGCCTCCATTCCGTATCTCACTCTGTCACATGTTCATTATAATGTGTTGGATCACACGCGCTCTTTCCTAGCACGGATTGCGCTGTGATTCACTGCGAGTAGTCCAAGTCGGTTGGACCTGCTATAGGGTTATATGCTGTTATGTATAACGTATTGTGTGATCCGTATTATAAGTGACCAGTCCCTATAACGTGTTTTTTGTTGTCAATCCTTTACTCACCCCTTACACCCCTCTTGACCTTTCCCTTGCTAATGGGCATAGTTTGGCTCATCCCAGTAATTCTGGACTGGCACTGTACTTCTAATATACACATTTGTTCCATAGTTGAGTATTTTTTTTTCGTGCTGTGAGGGTATGTTATACCCCCGTTTATACACTACCCTTTGTGTTCCTTTTTTACATCTAACCCTTCCTAGGATCTCGCGGTATATCTGCCCCAAAAAAATCCCCGCCCTTCCCAATCCAACGTCTCCTATAGACTCGGGCGGATTATAATTTATAAACAAGCCTTTCGAATGACCCCTGGTTTATCTCAGCAATCAGAATCACGTGACTGGAGAAACACTCATATTGGATTAACTGTTATAGTGCGTATGACATTACACTTAGCAGTGTGTGGTTTGACAACATATATGTTTTATTAAATAATGTCATTCATACGTCATTAAAACTAGGCCTCATTTCTTGAAAACAATTATAATGTCTGAATTTTTTTCTGGGTTTGGGATGTTGTGCGCTGTTTTGTCAGTATACGGCCTGTTTCTCAGCATTCTACAAAAACAGAAGCAGAGGTTCCCGCACTAGTCGGTCACATCCAATACGTACTTGGATGGTGAGACCCGGGATCTTGGGGGACGGGCTCGTAATCTGTTTCTGTGCGAGACACTGGGAGAAGCCCTCGTCGATTGACGCTGAGCTGGGGATGCAGATGCGGCCGTTGGGGACCGACCCGAGACACGCATATCGGCCGCTCTCGTGAAGATGGAGGCTCGTTATTCCCAATGCACGCCGACGGGAGGAATCGCCTGAGCCTGACAGTCAAAAATAACTCTCTCTCACCGTTAGATGACCCCGCCACGTCTATTTGGCTCGACGGAGGAAGACGAACTTAGCTCGCCAAGCAACGCTATCAAAAAACACCTGGAAGAGGAGCAGGAGAAATATAGATATTAAAACTGGCATTATTGCATCTAAATTTGCTTATCAGACAATGCAACAGTTCTGGTCAAAGCGAGCCTCTGATAGATCTAATTATGTATGTCCCGCTGCAATGGAGAGAGATGACATATGCCACGGTGTGCTTCTGATGGACATGGCATTTGCTTATTAATCTTCATACTTTGGCTTTGTTTATACAATTCAAAGTGAAAGGGGCCAGTGGCGTTGTGGTAAGACGCTTTTATACTTGATCCCTGCCCCTGAAATGGATTCTGGTGTGCATCTTAAGTATGGTCAGTTGTGATTCATCGCTGATCTATATATTTCATCATTTTTTTACAACTGGGATTGATCTGCATGACACCCCTCAAGCTGGTAACCCGACCATCAGTTACCAACCCTATTTTTTGACCATTCTAACTAAATTATGTCAACATATTGGATCAACACTCTCAAACTCGTTCTCCCTTGTTTGCTGGGCTACTGTACTGCCATGTATTGTAGGGTAATTATTTTCTTACTTGTACGCGCACCTTCGCAAGAAAAGGCGTGTACGCAGGCCGGCTAAATACAAATTAAATTAAATTGATTTCTTTTTACCATAAATTTGTATATCTCTTTCACAGTCCGTGTGTGCTCTGTCTTTTTGTTCGTGTGATCGTTGCTATAAATATGCCTGTCAAATATCCTGAGGGGCCCCTTCGTCTCATCACTACCCAAACCTTTCTCCTATTTTTTCCTTTGACCTGTTCGTATTCTTCCCCCTCCACCCCGCCAGAGGTCCCCCTATTTATATATCCCTTTTTTTGAAAACCCCTTTTTTTTTTTATCCGGTGTGTTTGTTGTTAGAGTAGTTTATCATTTATTTATTTTTATATTCCACCCCGGAGCGTCCCCGCCAGCCCCCCCCTCGAACCTGGTGCTATATTTTAAATCAAGTACAATGACTCCACAATACTAGAATCTTTGAATCTTCAGGTGTAATAAATAGAAAATCTTGGCATAACTACAACTCAATATTATTTTACCCCTTTTTATCTGGTGTTATGTGGTGGCTGTTTTTCTCTCCCCACCTTCTGTGTTAGTCTCTTCATTCCACCTGATCAAAATAGAAATTTATACAATACGTGCCCATAATATTGATGACACGCTTCTAGGTGCAATAAATGAACCAACCATTGTGTCTTTGATGGAACTCACCCACTTAATACAATTTGTCTAGTGCCCTGTCGCACTTTCCTTCATTCAGCGCACACACCGACGATCCACCCCAACACGTAGATATAATTTTCCGTTACAGCTGGACCATTTTTTCTATTATTAAAATCATCGCTCTCGGCAAGCCTCTGTGCCTATATTTTTGAGTCTGTTCTTTTGCATCTTCTTGCATAATATATCGTCTAGTCCACAAAGCTTATAAATATTTTTACACCTCTCTCCTCTTTCTCTCTCTCTTCTCTCCCTATTTATATATATGCGTTAAAAACCGTAATTACTGTATCCAAAACTTCAAAACAGTAGGATATGTCATGTATCTTCGATACACATATTCTCTTCTCAATTACACTTCAATCCACATACTCTAAATAACTCTTAAGCAAGCTTGACTCGAATGTTCTAAAAACACGAGCTACCAATGTAATTGTCCACCACTCTGGTATAATTTTTTACAGTATCGAGTGGTGGTTTTATCCCGCACCCTCACTATCCCTGGAACCTCCCAGCCTTCTTCACTGTCACCCACGCTTGATCCTCTTTCCAAATATTCTCATACGCCGATTTTTATTATACATTTTATGCCCCCTCTCCTAATAGGAATTTTGTGATTTGGCATTTTTCTTCATGGGTGTGGAACTATGGTGAGAGTTATATCAGCCCCCCTGTGGTTTTTGTGCCTTTGATGCCGCTTTTACAATTTTGTTATGCACGTGACCCCTTTAAGTACCCGCATTACCCCCCCCACTGGCCATCCTACCTCCCGGCGCGCTAACCACCCCCCGCTGTTCGCGTCCGTGAGCGCGTCGTGACTCTCACCAGCGTGACCCGCGCACTGACGGAAGGCGCCAGCCGAAAGATTCACGTGCTCACGCGGTGGCGTGCACATTTTTTCTTTGCCCCCCACTCAGCCTACTTTTCCAGACCATCTTTTTTATTATCAATTCACGTCATTACGCGCAAGGATTTGCCGTAACACTGTTATTATGTCCACCTGTGCACTTATCATCATAATATCAGATACACTCGCATATACATGCAGTAGATGAATATAAAAATTAACCATTTTGGCTCATTTGAAAAGGAATTGGAACGAGTAACATAAATAGTTTACAAATAAAGAAAGAAAATAATATGAATTCAAAAGTAAATTCAAGGAGCAAGTCATTATGCTTATTTATTTTCCTACACCATGTCTTTTATACACATACTGATGGTACGGTTAGAAAATACTAACAATTACTATATGCATGTGTGTGTGTGGTGTGGTGTGTGTTTTTGTACAAAATATTGAGCTAAAACAAGGATCCCTCTTTTATTATTGGCCAAATGTGAATTCTGAAAGTAATAAAATGTGTTGTGTAGAATGGCATGCAGGGTGCATATTCGACGTAGTGCTCGTGCGCGTTGGGGGTGTGGTGAGCAGCTGTACACCCTTGCAGCTTCCATTCAGATCCCCACAGAACAATAACGATCAGCTGCACTCGCTGTCTATGTGCAACATTATTATTATTATTATTATAATATCAAAGGAGAAGCGGCGCCATTGTATGTTCTCACTATTACTCGAACTAGTAGAGTGTTTATTATCTTTTAATTTGAAAAAGTAATTTTTTCATTTCAATATATTTTAGTTTAATTTATTTCACAGTTTTTTTTTGGGTTTTTTCAACTGACATGAAAGTGTTACATGGTGCCCTTGGTAACTAGCTGAAATCATTTTAATATTTTGATTTGTTTTTTTTTTAATGACAGAAAAAAAAATTTTTAGTTTAATTCTTTAACTTGACTGTTTATTAATATATCTTTCCAAATTTCTATTATAATTGTAGTTTACAACTGAGTATTTCTCTTCACGTTATCTTATTATTATTATATTTTTTACTTCATTTTAGTTTGAGTTATTTTTAGTACATTAATTAATTGATTAATGAAAAGTGAAATGTTTCCTTCGGCAACCAAATGAAAGTAAAATATGTAAAACATTTTCATATTTTGAGTACGTGTGATTTTTATATTTTCCATTTTAGGTTATTTATTTCTTGTAATTTTATCCGATTTTAATATTTATTACAGTCTTCTCGATGTCAGTTTAGTTATGAAAATGAGAAATGTGCCTTGGCAGGTTTTAATTTTCTTTTACCATATTTGATTTTTTTAGACTCAGTAGATTATTTTGTATTTTTTTTGAAAATCCCTCAACCTGTTTATGGTTTTTTTTTTTTGTGTCTTAGTAACGTAATAACTATATGAAAAATAATAAATATCCATGTTTAATAGTGATGTCAATAATTTCCACGAAAGGTCCTTTTACATCTCTATGACTGAAGAGAAACATAAAGCTCAGACACGCGATGCACGTGTGTTTGTGTGCTGGGATTTAAATCAAGTTATTGATCAGTGACTGGATTCACGTCTCCTCTTCCTTTCAGCACACACTAAACACAAGACAGGCATGTAGGCTGGATATATATTTGTACTATGAAAGAGCTCTGCTTGATCGTTTTTGAGTCCGGTCACGTCTGCTCTGCCAGAAGGCCCGTGTTTTGTTTTATCAATAGGGCTGAAAGTCATTAGCTTTGTGTGAATGGTGTGGGGTCATGGGAAAAGGCACGACATCAGACGCCCCTTGATCTCATGGTCAGAGCCACGGGAACCCCTATCCTCAACAACCTCTTTGACCTTGACTCTGGTGGGCAGATCATGGCCCTCTATCCTCTGACCGGAATTTAAGTTTTACGTATATATTGATTCGTAATATACAGCAATGTTGGCATTTATTATCAGGCCGTTTTGATACGTCAGGGACCCTTCTTCTTGGTGTGGGTTCATTTTGACGATAGAACAGAGTATTCTAGTTAATGCTATTGTAGTTGTCATTCCGCACCGATACTAATTTAGTTTATTAAACAGTTTTGTAAGTAGTTACTATATTTTATATTTGTGATTAATTAGTTCGTATAACTTTGTGTCTTGTTTGTCATAACATTTCGGGTCTAACATAGTTTTGCTCATCCATTTGTACTTCTAAAATACATAATATATCAATTAAATTAAAAAGGATGTAATGCTTCCTTAGACAGATTTGCTTTTAGTTGGTTTTTTTAAGTTCTTGGAGATTCCGCCCCCCCCCCCCCCTGGGCTTATTGTATAAGGAGAACTAATTATTGTTTTATGTAATCAATATATATTACAGGATAACTTGTGTAAATACTGGGAAAGGAGCAAAACCTTAAAAAAACAGTATAAATATTTATGTTATTTTTTTTATGGATACAGACTTTAGAAATGTTTTTAAAAACTAATATTTCCATTTTCTAATCTCTATTGTAGAAAATAAGTTATATCATTTTATTAGTTGTATACTTTTGTTTCTCTTTTTTTTTTCGTTCATTTTTTTTTTTTTTCTGTTTAACCCGATTTGAGGCTTATTTCGTGGGCATTATGATTAATAAACAAAACTTGCTTAAAGTTCTGGATGCAGGTAAAATCAAGCCCTCTCGACTATTTGAAGCGATCATTCATTTTTTGTCTTTCCTGAAGCTTGGTCGCAGATGTGCACGTGTACTGCTCTCTGTTGGATCCGTGTTGTCTTTGGCTGTAGCCATATTTGTGATTCATTTTAACAGGGGGGTAGCGAGTCAAATGCGTGTCCCCCCACCACTTTAGAGTTAATGCCACTTTCACATCGTCTCTTTAGTTCGTGCTACGGAGTCTTTGGACACTCTTTGTTATAATGCATGCCATTTGCTACAAATCCGTTTAAGTCTAATTTTTTTCCTCATTAATGTACACACAGCACATATTGACAGAAAAACACAGAATTATTGACATTTTTTGCAGATTTATTAAAAAAGAAAAACTGAAATCTCACATGGTCCTAAGTATTCAGACCCTTTGCTCAGTTCCGAGCAACGAAAGCCACCCTGTTTTTTTGTTTTACTAAATACATGCCAGGAGTTCTTTTGGGAAAGTTTGAGCGAAACATTTATTGTTGTGTCACACGGGATTTGGGCGGATCCTCTGACATTTTCTCCTTGTCCGATCCTCTCCAGTTCTGTGTTTTCAGGTGGTTCGTGTAACCTTGGTGGGACAGCATTTTTGATCGGTCTCTACAGAAGCCTATGCTCACTTTGGCTGTTAAGTCAAGTACGGCTATGGGCTGTGGCGAATTCTTGTATGAATCCAGGGCTCCAGGTGAGTGTGTGAGAAGCACTCCTTCTTAGTTTTGTAGGCCTGGTGGGGGTTAGGGTCATGTTGTCCTGGGTGGAATGTGGGCCTGAGCACTCTGGATGAAGGTTTTCGTCTAGGGTATCCGTACTTGGCTAGTCGAGCGTTTCTACTCCGGTACGCACATGTATGCATCTATTTCTCCCTCGGCTCTTGCAGTACTGTGGTCATTTTTTAGGCGTTGGAGTCTGCTTCATAGTCCAGACCTATCCTCCCACTTCTCTTTCATACGTATCTCCCTTCATTTACTTATTGTGGTCCATGTGCATTGCAACGTCTCCAGCCAGTACTTCACTGTTGGGTACGTATTTGGACAGTGTTTTTTTCTATTGCTTTGTCACGTGACCTGCGTTTTTATTCCACACAGTGCCCGCTTAGAATAAGGCCAAAGTTTATCTTGTGCCTCTATCCGACCAGAGAATCTTATTGTCACTCTGGAGTCCTTCATTGGTTTTTTCATGTGTCTGCACTGAGATTTTTTTTTTTTTTTTTGAGTTTGTCCGCATCCCTCGCCTTCGCTGTTGGCTTCACCGTGATCTGTAGGCCATTAAATTCGCCCAGCACATGGGGAGGGCTTCAGTGTACTGTGTGATGGTGCTGTTTACAATCTTCTCCATCTCAGCAGGAGCTGAATACTCTGTAGAGCTAAGCAAAGTGATTTGGGTTATTCTGTACTCTGATCACCAGGCTCTTCTCCCCGATAGCCCTAAGTTTGGTTTTTTTTTTTTTTTTCCTTCAGGTTTGGATGGCCAGCACTAGAGCGAAGGTCTTCTATAGACAGGTTTTTGTTGTGGCTTTCTAATCTAAGGTGACCAACTCATTGGTGATCATATCCGAATCGTCACAACAGTCTGGGACTCAGAATATGAAGGTTGTGTGTTGGGAGGACCTCAGCTCAAATGGAGATCGTCTACGCATGATCAGAGAAGAAATGGACAGCACCGGGTTGAAATGTTTTGTCCCTTTTGTTTTGTTGTTTCCTTGTTGTGTTTTGCTGCGGTCAGGTGCCTCTTTTTCTTCTTTCTTTCTTTCACCTTTCTCTGGTTTTTTTTGTCCGCTTGCTTCTTTGTTGTTGTTTTCTCGCTGCCCCCCCTTTCTTCTTGCCCCTGCTTTTTTGCCTTTTTTTGTTCTCCTCCTTGTGCCTGTTCCCCCCCTCCTTGCTTGTTTTTTGCCCTCCGCCTATCCTCCCCTTCTCCGCCTTCCCTGTTTGTGTCCGTTTTTCCTGCCCCCCCCCTTTCCTGTTTCCTTTTTTCTTATTTTTTCTTTTTTTCCCCCCCCCCCTTTGGCCCCCCCTTTTTTGTCTTGGTTGTGTCTTCTCTTTTTTTTCTGCTTGTGTTCCTCTTCTTGTTCTTTGTCTGAGTTAAGTTAGATTACTGAGTTCAAAGTGGCCTAATCATGGGCTGAATTACTTAGGACCATGCTTGTGACGTACTTTTCAGGTTTTGTTTCTCTTCTCTTGGTTTCATATTTCCCCCTCTCCTTGATAAAATCTGCACCTACAATGGCGTTCAACTAGATTGGGGTCTTTTTTTTGGTGTCCTGTCATATATGCCCTGGGGTGTTTGTGTGTAATTAATGAGGGAAGCATAAAAAGAAACCTGCAATGATTTTAGCAAATTATGGCGGCGCGCAATATAAAAGAGTGAAAACTTAATGGGGGTTCTAGTACCCCTAGCTACTCTCCTTCTAATTTTTACTCCATATGTTCGGTAGAATTTGAAGCGCATTGGTTAAGCAACCCAAATATTGACTAGCTTCGCACATCTCCACCCATTTTGCTAAGAATATATCTCTACTTATGGTAGACCCCCTTGCGCCTTTAAAAGCGCGCGTTGTTCGTCGGTTGCCCCCCCCCCTTTCCCCCCCCCCGTGCTTTTCCCCCTTCTCCGATTCTAGAGGTGCTGGTTACATGAGCATAATATTCCCAATTCTTTAACAAACTCTGAATAAATGTTTATTCCCTGCTACGTGGTCTATATTTCCCCATTTGGCGGTTCCCCCCCGTATCCACTAACAATATCCAATTGAAAATTCAATATTTTTTGTACCAGACCCATAACTATAAGTTCATAAACATAAAACGCTTTGGTCTTTTAGGAATTTAAAAAAGGCCATATTCTTGTTGCGTGTTCTTATTTATAGTTTAATATGTTTATTATTGTCCTTTTCTGTCACGCCCTGACATTTAGTCTAGAGTCCGACTTTTGTTGATTTCGTTCCTTCTATTATTGGGGGAGATTTACTCTATTTTGTTCACCGCAGTTTTTTTGTGTTCAGTTTAAGTTCTTATTTTGATAGACCTCATGATTCTGTTGTCTTGTGATGTGCTGGCCGGTGTCATATATGAACGTTAACACGGGCAACCCGTTCCCCCTGCTCCCCCTCGCAACCACAATCCAGACAAACACCAACGGCTTGTTTAAAAAAAAGGTTTATGGCTTAATAATCACTTAAAAAATTAGTCGCACCTGTGAGTACTACTCCATTTTTTTGGAAAAAAAACCAAACACAATAAAAGATTAACCTAACAACATCGCTGAACAACTCTTCCTCTGCAATAATAACACATGTCTATGTCCACATAGAGCAGATTAAACCAGCAACATTCAGAGGCTCAAATCTACAGGACAGAATGCCAATTCATGTTTGGGTTATCCAGGATCCTCCTTCCGCACATGACGGATGACGACACATTCGCTGGCGAGCTGTCGAACGCTGTCGTATCAAAAAAGAGGACTGGAGTCTACTTGTGTAAAATAAAATAAACTGGTACAGTAATCTAGTGCCTTAATGAACAACGCCAGACAGACCAGTCAGCAGCAAGATAGCTTTTTTTTTTTTTGAAAAAATATTTACAAATTTCTTACATAGGCATTTTTTTTTTATTTCTATATATTAGATAGATAAACAAGAAGGAAAATTGAATGCTGCAGGGTATGCAACTGATATATATAATGTTGTAAGGAACATTACTATTTCTTTTTATTCACAGAAAAGACCACTGTATTTTTAACTAGTAAATCATAGTAAAACTCATATCGTCTGTTTCTTGAATAAGAACTACGTTTGTCCCCCCCCCCCCCCCCCCTGTCCTGTTTTGATGGTCTAAAGGAGTGTCCAACAAATTATAACAGAGATCTGCTTTAACATACATGCGCACATACAGTCATTTTATAACATGGTAAAGCATGTTGGCTTTTTAAAATGTTTTATTTTTTTTAAACTCGTCGTTTTTAAATCTCAGGTACGAGAAGTCTGGTTAGCCCCCCAATTAGCCTACGGCTCTCACTGAGATTAGAATGCTCATTTGCTTCTACAAAAGGCATAGTTATCATGTCTGTTTGCGATCCGATCCGTTGAGTATGATTCCTTCGATATTTATTCTTTTAGAAGGAGAGCAAAATTACAACGCGCCGTTCGCCTTCCCCGTTTTGGGTCACCAATTATTGTTAGTCGCCTATTCGAGGGCGAATGTTGGGAAAAAAACGTAACTTTTAGTGCAATAAGATGAACGTTTTTCAAACCATTTCCAGTGTCTGCTCCTTTGATTCGTCTCTGCACACAATATTTAGCTATGTCACGATAAAATTAACTTTATATTTAAGTCTTATCTAATTAATTTTTTTCTTGATAAATCCATGCTATTATATCCTCTCTTCATTTACACATCACATCTGCGTACGCAGGAACCAATAAACTCCTAAGAAAAATGGTACATTAGCAAGCTACAGACCCAATATTTACTAGCACATCACAGGAAGCCAGAAACGTAACAAGCGAAATATCGTGCTGGCTATGGACTCGTTATGATCAGCTTTTTCTTCTTAAGGGCACTCGAATCTACCTACAGATCATCACCATTAGCATCTTGATAAAATGGAAATCTCATGATGACAACTATGTCCTTTTTACAAATGTCGCACTACTAGCCGAGCCTAGAAATGAGCCTTCGTGAATTTGTAAAACCTGCTTCCAATCTTTTCACATCGCATGATACATAATTACAACACACTGCTGACTATCACTTGCTGGTAAAAAGAGAGCTTAAACAAAAAAAAAAAAAAAAAAAAAAAATAAAAAAAAAACAAAAAAAAAAAAAAAAAAAAAAAAAAAAAAAAAAAAAAAAAAAAAAAAAAAAAAAAAACAAAAAAAAAACAAAAAAAAATTAAACAAAAAAAAAAAAAAAACAAAAATCCCCCCACAAAAAAAAAAAAATAAACCCCCAAAAAAAAAAAAAAAAAAATAAAAAAAACTAAACAAAAAACAAAAAACAAAAAAAAAATCGGTCAAGATCCCTTTAGATGCAGGCGAGTTGAAGATGGAGGAACTCAACGGATCGCAACTCTTAGTTCTTCCTCGTTGTCTTTGGTATGGAGTTAAGGCTGGGATGAAACTACACAGGTTGCCGGCTCTCCGCTCTTGTATGTCATTTCTTGATTCTTCCTCTTGTCGGCGGTTTTGTTGGGTTTGCTGAGTATGAATAGTTCTAGCCTCTCCTTGTTACGTCTGATGTATTCTTGTGGATGAGTCACTCTTATTGCGAGTAGCTACTTACATCACTTGGGCTGGCTGAAACTAGCGTGATGTGCTAAACAGCTATGATTATATGGCTAGCACCATTTTTTTGGCCTTTGTTCTTTCGTTTTTTTTCTTTTTTTCCTGAACATGGAGAACTGACTAAATTCACGTCAAGTGGCCACCACCCCCCAGTTCGTCTTTTAAGAAAGTGTGAATTCAGTAGATTTAATGAGAGGGATTAAGGCCTAGACTCTGAAAGTAAGCAGATGTGCTTGTGTTTGCTATTCCATTTTTCGGAATTAAAAATCCAAACAAAAAGTCTCATCCTTACAACCAGTGTGGATTTATAACAGATTTAGTTTTATTATGGCCATGTGTTTTTTTACCCACACCTTTTTCACCCCAAATGTGTAAAACTCACTTGACAAACCAACCCCCTGAAGGTGATGAAAAGTGACATAGTCGAAAGGCGATTCTTCATCTCAGCCCACCCACCAAACCGTGAACTTCTCCTAAGATTTTGAGAAGTGTTTGCGGGTCATTAAGGCACATCCGACCCCCCTTGTATCCGGTTCTGCCCCATTGCTACGCGTACTTGTTGTATTGTCCTGATGCTTGTGTTATTTCACCTCTGCTGTACTTACGGTATTGGGGGCACTCTTTTGGCCTCCTATCAAACTCACAAAGCCACATTATTGGATGCTTAGACAACTGTCTAGAAAGGGTGTTTCCCCAAAGTCAACGATTCGTCACTTGGAATATTGCATTTCGTTGAAATACAAGAGCAAATTTTGCATGCAGGTTCTCAATATCCACTATGGTTTTAGAGGAAGGAAATATATAAAAGAGGGATATGCTTGTGCACCAGGTGATGTCTCATTATACTGAACGTACTTTACTACCAGCTGGAACCAGAGGAAATATCTGACCGTCCACTATAAATGACTTCTGAATGGGGAGAAATGACTGGAATGATCCATGAAATCATACAACAAGAATACAAACAAAACAACTGTAAAAAATTCAGATATAGCACATGCCTGTAAGAGATTTACCTCAGGTTGGCACTTTAAACTGGACAGTCCAATGTGTCCAGCGTTTGCGCACAGAACGTAATTTCAATACTTTTGGAGGAAACGCGAGACAAGAAACATGTTGCCCCTTCCCTTGCATACAAAAAAACAAAACGCAGAACAGAAATATATTCTCTCCTCTCATTACAATATAAAACAACCAGAATTGACAATTCTTTGAACATCAACAATAAAGGAACAGGAAATAATATCATCCCAACATTTCCACGGTTGGCTGGTCTTTATTCTCTAGCCAATCGAAACCAGCAGAATTCACAGTATCGCTGCAAATCTGCTGAAACAGAGGATCGTTCTTCAGTTCTTCCAGTGTGGCGTCTTCATATTGGTCCTGCTGCTGACTGGGGTCAAACAGCAAGTTGGGGTCCAAAGTGTTCAGGTCGGTAATGCTACTCGAAAGGTCAGAAGTCAACCGCATATCGCTCGAAAACTCAGAGGCGACAGCACTGAGTTCTGATGCCACTTGTCCGACGAGTTGCGAACTGGGATTGAGGCTGTCCTCCCCTAAGAGATCCTTGACGGTAGTGTTGAAGTCCAGCTGCTCTTGCTGCTCCTGATTCACAACCTGCTGCGAGGTTTGGGGCAACAAGTGCTGCTGGCTGAGATCTGGGTCATCCTGTAACGGTTGTTGGTCCGGCAACTGCAACTGTTGGTCCTGGAGTTGCAACTGTGGGTCTTGAAGTTGGAGCTGTTGGTCTTGGAGTTGTAATCGCTGAGCTGGAAGTTGCAGCTGTTGATTCTGGAGTTGTAGCTGGTGGTTTTGCAGCTCCAACTGTGGTTCTTGGAGCTGAAGCTGCTCTTCCGGCTGTTGCAGTCCAGAGCCTGATTGTGCTTGACTGTCACCACAGGAGAAGGTGACTTGCTCCTCCCCCGTGCTTATGAGGTAACCCGTCTTCTGGAAGTCAAAGGGCAAAGGGCTTGAGTCCAGAGGCAGCTGCTGGTTCTGAGAGTTGGGGCCTCCGGAGAAGCCCTGTGTTGTCTCCAGGATTTGGGTTAAGTTCATCCGTGCTGTGTAATTGGCGGGCAGGTTATTTACGCCTAGCCCTCGCACTGCATCATCTCCATCTGTGTCCATCTTGCTAAGGAGCACAGTGGTGATCTTAGCACTATTGCTTTGCTGCACCTGGTGACTGATGGGCAGCAGCTCAGACTGCATCATGATGTTTAGTGGAACTGACTGGCTCCTCTGGGCTAAGCTGCTGGCACTGACAACAGACTGGTTGTTGGACAAAATGTTCAGGACCTCAGATGTCAGGGGGCAATTAAAGGGAGAAACAACAGACCGTGGGGTGATGACTGTTTGTGCAGTGGTGCCACTAAGGTTACGCTGGCGAACTGCCGGGCTAACGCTGCGACACCTGAAGGTTCCTCCTCCAGATGCGTTTCCTGCCCCTTTGTTGTCCAACGGAGCTGGGACGGCAAAACTTTCTTGCTTGCTACTAAGGGTGGTTTGCTGTCCTTGTTGCACTGGGGAAACGGTTGTCAAACTTCCCAAGTTTACATCCTGATGCCTTGACTGAGACTGGAAAGATTGACCTGGGATGGCAAAAGCGTGTGGTTTACGGAAGTGGTCCTCGACCAGATCCTGGTAACTGGGCAGGAAACCAATGGTGGAGTTGGTGGAGATAACGGGAGATCCTGCGGTGCTGTTGTACCTGTTGTTGATCCACTCCAGCTTGGCTTTATCTGGGTGGGTGGCCATTGGCCTTTGCATGGGTTTCACTGGACTGCTGGACACAACGCTACCATCGTGATATCCAGTTATACTGGAGTTTATAGGAGTGAACGCAAAGGGATTACGGCATTCAATGGGACTTGGAGGAACACTGCTGCTGCAGTTTGACAGTGGAGTGCTGATGGGTGTATGGCGCCCACCTAAGATGCTATCCACTGGGGTAACAGGCGCCATTCGAGAACAAGGGCTTTCTCTGGTCAAGCTATGTCCCCCTGGTAGCATCTCGGAGGTAGGAGTTGGAGTAGGTGTTGGTGTCGGTGTGGGCGTCGGAGTTGGCGTGTGGATTGGAGTGGCGCTACTATGGGATGAATGATAGAACTGTGTACTTGTCTGATGGGGCGACAGGATTGTTCCTTGGCCAACTGTGGCTTGACCTTGTAGGGATATATCAACACAACTCAGGTAGGATTGCAAGCTGCTATTCAGCTTCATCTGTTCCTCCATCTGTACAAGCTCTTCTACAATACTGTCCTGGGTCATATCATCATCATTGAAGGGGAAATAGTCCATGCTTGCTTGGGCTCCTGCAAAATCAACAATGTCCTGCTGAAGAGTGAGCTGACTGGTGGTCTCAGTTGCCTGGGCCATCAATGGTAACGGATTAGTTGCAATCTGCTTGTGTTCTGTTTGCATCTGTTGCGAGTAGTCTTGTAGCGAACTCTTGAGCTCCCTTACAGCAGATACCTCCTGAAAAACGTCACTGCTGATTTGTTGGTGTCTTGGAATTTGCTCCAGTAAAGCTGTGCTATTACCAGAAGCAGTTTCATTCGGGCTAATATCAGCAACTTCATTCTCGATTTGTGAAGAGCTCTGAGGATTAACAGTCTGATAGGTGCCCAGGGCTCCAATGGGGATGTCAGAAAGAGCCAAGATTTGAGTCGGAAGAGAGCTATTCTGTTTTAGTGTAACTTTGCATGGAGCGCTCTCTGGTCTTGCTGGGGTGCCAGGTCTCTGAATCTTCTTAGCTGCTATTACAATACCAGGCTTGGCATTGCTGCTAACATCGAAAGGTTGCTGGGAAATGAATACTCTTTTAACTGGGATTGTATGGGTTTCCAAAACAGATGCAGAGCGTTTTCGAAGGCTTTTTGGACCTAGGCCAGCATCTTTAGAAGAAGTGCTTGCAGTTGCCACCGCACAAATGGATGACAATTCGGCGTCTAAATTCTGGCTAGTAACAGTTAAATACAAAGTACTTTCTGGTTGATCGTTGTTGTTATTGCTGCTCGGGGCAAGAGCCCCCATGATTGTACTTGAAGGGGTTGTAGAGTCACTCTTGGCCCTTGCCACTCTCTCAGGCATAGGAGACGCCTTAATAAAAAGAGAGGGTTCACTGGAAGCCCTGAATTTAGTGGCTCTTTCATTCTTTAGTCCTGTACTTGCCCCTGATACAGTGCTTTGTTTATCAACAGCAGTAGCTGAGTTACTGTCATTTACAGCTTCAAATGTCACTTTAACCTCATTAGTAAAAGTGGACGCTGATGGGGTTAGGGTCGTGAAGGGACGTCCAGCTTTCCCAGATGACTGAAGAGACATGACAGATGCCCCATTCTGACCTTGATGGGTTTGGCTAGATTCTTCCAGGGAAGCTGTGCTACTGACACCCACTGAAGCAGGTCGCAACGGGGTAGGAGTACTACTGCTACTACTACTGCTAGGAGCTAATGAAATTGCAGTCATCTTGACCACATTTACAGAGCTAACGTGGGATGTGGGCATCACCGTCTTGATGGGACTGTTGGTGATGAGCAGCGTTGGGGGTGAGCGAAGGGCAATGGCGCTTGTGGCCGATGGTTTAGGTAAAATCTGAGCATAT
Organism: Sinocyclocheilus anophthalmus; assembly: GCA_018155175.1. Lineage (NCBI taxonomy): Eukaryota > Metazoa > Chordata > Actinopteri > Cypriniformes > Cyprinidae > Sinocyclocheilus > Sinocyclocheilus anophthalmus. The sequence goes on along the minus strand of JADLZN010004017.1, from coordinate 165,655 downwards.
CGGTGTCTAGCCAACCTGTCACCGACTGGGCTGGCAGAGATATTTTGGGGTGTTTTTGGAGACTGCTTAATAGGTTGTGTCACAACCTGGAAGTTAACAGGTACAACTTTTCCCTCTGCTGCCCCAACAGGACTTGGAGAGGTCATTAGTTGCCTGTTTCTCTGAACCTGCAAACAAAAGCACAATCTAAATAACTTGTCCATTGAGCAATGTCAAATCATCCATACCCTGCTATCAACCAAAATCTCCTTACTGTAATAGGACTTGGAACAGCAGTAACCACAATGCCTATGGTTTGTTGAGGGGATAGTAGTGCAGGACTTCCAGAGGTCAGGCTGGATCCAGGGCCAGGTGTGCCCGCCTCTGCCCTTCTGGCCTGGGCATCAGTGGGCAAAGGAGAGGTGAGTTTCTGCTCCTGCTGTTTCTTCTGGATCTTCCGCTGCAGCTGCTGTTTGGCGTCTACAGAAGGCGAAGGGAGGGTCTTCACTTGGGGCTGGAATGAGTTGGCTTCACCAGTTGGCACAAAGGCAGAGGCAGGTGTAGGGGTTTTCATACCTGGTTTTTATCAAAGAGATTCAAGTTAGAAACAAGAAATGAACATAGTCTAAATGCCACACAAGTAAACCAGTAGCTGTTACAACCAACATTTTCATGCATCATCTAGATTTGTATGCAAGGTATTTTTTGTTTCTTGCCTGTTGGGGTTCCAGTCATAACAGTCAGAGCTGCCATGGACTTAGTGCCTATATAATGACTGTTGAGAAGAAAGCGTGCCAGTTCCTCCACACTGTCAAACTGGCGGCTCAAAACCTTCTGAGCCCATTCGCAGACCAGACCGCAAGCTGCCGAACGCATCTCATCCTCAGCACTGGGAGACTGTCCAGTTGACTCCAACAACTCACACTAAAGAAGAGCAGGGATAAGAGGAGACTTGGTTATCAAACCTGCACATAATGCTGTTGTAATTAATTTAATTTTAAATAAACTGATATGAATCTCTTGTTTTGGATTTGACAGGAACAGGATACTGACCCCATCTCCTGATTTGTGCACGTCCAGGTTAGGGAGTGACGGCATGTGCACAAATGCTTTTTTTCTCAGCCCGCTGTAGCAGTACGTAATGCATTGTAAAGGTGCACAACAATTCTCAATGCATACTAAATGTTTCAAAAGCAAATGTTGTCATGCATTAGGTGCACTGCATTTTGCAATCTACAGTATACAAAACATATCAAGATTTTTTCCACACAAAAGGATATTTTGATTTCCCCCTCATGCCCAAACGGCGTGCCTTCATGTTCGGAAAAACGTTTTTCATGATCTTTCCGAAATCAGCTGCGCTTAAAGGATGGTAGCCCAGATTGTCGCAATAACTCCTGAAACACAGCATGAGAAACTGATGAATACAAGCAAACACAAAGTCCGTCCATTACTGCAGCATTAAACCACTCACTTGTATTCATCGTACACCTCTTGTTTTGGCAGTGAGGTTTCCGGGTGCTCTTCCAAGTGATTTCGGATCCAGTTGAATGCGTACATCTGTTGAGTTCGGCTCGACGTCATGGAGTTCTGGTCACTATTGGGAAAACAGAGGAAAAGAAAGGCTTGAAACAGTGATGGTTGTAGCACCAGAAAGCTGTGTGTACGTCTGTTGGTCCTGTATAATATATCATGTTACATATTACTTTAAAATTATTTTCCCTTTAATATAGTTAAAATTGTAGTACCATATCGCAGGACTTCCAGAGCCCCTCTGATTTTCAGTTCTATTGGACATCATGTTGGGAAAGAGGGGTTGACATGATGGACAGATAAGGGGAGGAGGAAAACAAATGAAATAAACTCCCCCCCACCTAAAATAAGCGCCTCAGGTATGTGCACGGAAGTGTGAATACGGCTGTACGGAACAAATCAGGTATACCGAACAGTGGAAGTGAATTATTAGCTTGAATGAATCTATCATGAATCAATTTGAAGCTGACAACAAATGCAAAATTAGACAATATTACAAAAAAATTATACTTGCATATGCTTTGATTTTGTTTCATAAATGCATGTTTCACTGAATGTAAACATGAATCAATCATAATTATCAGACATATGAGTGTACATATGAGTATATTGCAAAGCACAAAAATCACAAATGGTTCATGAGGTGTTGAAATCATAAAAGGAGAGGAGGGGGATATGGAAAGGAATAAGGTAGATAAAAAAGAATGTGTACCTTTTTTCATTGCCACTACTGGGACCAGAAGGCAACTTAAGGTAGAGGTAGAGCTTTTCAATATCTGTAAACTTCTCAACATCTTGCTGTGTGAATGAACAATGCAAGGATTATGAGACAAGGGCATATCACACAAGTTTATTATTTTTAAAATCACAGCATGTTAACAGTCACGTGCAAGTATTACATGTAATTAAAGGGTTAAAATCAGTGAAATTCTATGACTAACCTAAATGTATTTTCCCCCAAAAGTTACAGTTACACCATATTTTTCAGAACAATAGTTTTTTCCAATAAAAGTTTATTCTGATGGGGCAAAAAATGATTTTGCTTGTTTTAGCAAGTCAGCGGCACCTCGTTTAAATCATTCGATTTGTAGTAATGCATCATGTTACAATGTTGCTTCATTAATATAGTTACACTAATTTCAGGCAAGTTTGACATTATTTTTACTCTAAAAAACAAAAACCCAGCATGTGCAACATTCATTAAAATTTGTTCAAATATATATTTTTTGGTATGTGTGTGCGAAATTTGCAGTTTTAAAAAGTATTATTATTATTGTAATGATTTAATGACACATCAATAATTTTAGGAGTTTTTCCTAGGGCTGAAAGATTAATCATATTTTAATCATGATCGTGATTTTTACTTATTTATTATTTAAGCATACCTGCTATAAAACTATTGACTGTATTGTTTGTGAAAAACAGAAAAACATTAACTTATTATACAATTACATTAATTAATAATAAGAATTTCACTGCTTAAAGTTTTTCAAGTTTTCATAATGTAGAGAGAGAAAATAAACCTCACCCTTTCTTAATTTGTGGAAGTGCAATCATTTCACTGAAATCTTAATCAAGCAAAATAATTGAGGTCATTAGTTTGAACCATAATCGTTCAGCCTTAGTTTTTCCCAATAAACGTTTATATATTTGGTTGTGATGGAAATGACTAAAAAATATTCCACTGCAGCAGAAATGCAATTTTGCTTGTTTTAGTAACATTTATCCAAAACATAAAAGAAAATGAATTATCATCATGCACAATATCAAATTCCCACACCATCATCACACACTAAAATTCACTTAAAGGTCTTGATTTTTGGCCCCGGCAAGGCTCCACGGCCCTTGACATCACTGTCTTCTCCTGCATTCATTTCCGCAAGGTTGCGTATTGTACGGGGAGAGCCAGAGCTCCTCGAGTCGGCCAGGCACACAGTACGTGTCTGCGCATATGACCAGCAGCAAACCTGCAATCCTGCCCTGCTCTTAGCCGGTTGCCATGTAAACCCTGACAGTAAACATGCATGTCAATGCTGACACACTGGCAACACGTCGTTTCAGCACAGGCTCCGCCCACCTCGCTTTTAATTGGCTGGTGAGAATGAATTCCTCTCACCTCATCCTGTTCTAGTCGCCTCTTTGTTGCTAGGGGAAACCGGCGCTCGTGAATGGGGTGAGGCTTGACAGCCAATGAGAGTAAATAAAAAAAATAAAAGACAATTCACTGTTATTTCCTAAATGTACCAGGTAGCCGTCACAAATCCTTCCATCCAAAGCAAACAGCCTTATTCGTATTCTGTGTAACTCTTTAAAGGCTTTATTATGTTACTAAACACCTTCAATTATGACTGTGATTACTGATAAGCACCATTCTAATGCAATATGATGTATGGAATAGATATCTAGTGTCTGATTGGCTGTACAGCAGCAACAGGTGTTACTGGCCAATCACTGAACAACAAAACACAAAATGCTCTTTTTGACTGTGGCTATATTGTACATTGTATTCTAGATTTTGTTCCATATTTATAATGCAACTCTAAATTCGGTTGAGTTGCGTTTGAAGGTCGATTGTATGTTGCTTTTACAAACAGCTGGTCGTACCAATTAAGTGAAAGAGTTATTTTGATTATGATTAAACTACTAAGTGAACATTGGTGTCTTTTATCATATTGATGTTCCAGGCATTTTATAAAAGTAATATGCTGCTCTGCGTCATGTTGTCCCAAACAAAAACTCTTTAACCATGGTAAAAAAATTTTTTTTAAATCCAATCTATACAATTCCACTCCATTCCATTCTATTCTATTCCAATGTATTCAAATCCATTCCATTCCCAATCTATTCAATTTCAATCTATACAACTGCATTCCGTTTCAATCTACATAATAGCATTCAATTCCATTCCAATCTATACAATTCTACTTCATTGTATTCTATTCCAATCTATTCAAAATCAAATCCATTCCATTCTATACAATCCCACTCAATTGTATTCTATTCCAATCCATTATATTCAATTCCAATCTATACAATTTCATTCCATTCCAGTCTATTCAAATCCATTCTATTGCATTCCATTTAATTCCAATCTACTCTATTTCATTATATTCAATTCAACTCCATTCCATTCTATTATATTCCAATGTATTCAAAACCTTCCATTTTACAATCTATAAATTATAATCATTGTATTCTATGTCCGATCTATTAAAAATCAAATCCAACCATTCGTCTACAATCCCACTCATTTGTCTATTACAATCCATATATTCAATTCCACTCTAGACAATTTCATTCCATTCCAGTCTATGCAAATCCCTTACATTTAATTCCAATCTACGCCATTTCATTATATGTCAATTCAATTCAAAGCCATCTATTATAATTCCAGTCTATTCAAACCCCTCCAATCTATACAATTCCACCGCCACTACATTTTTTTTTAATATAAAAGCATCACAACTAAATAATCTCTTTAGGATCATTTCAGCTGTAACAAACAACCACAACTTTTTTTTTACTAAAACAATGTTTTTATTTCATTTTAAAAACTAAATAGCACAGAAACCCTATAGCCTAGTACTTCATAAACACTTTACTATAAATATATAATTGGGATAATTGTTTGCTCCATCACTTTCACTTTAAAAAAAAAAAAATATATTATATATATATATATATACAGCATTTGAGAATTATAAACATTCATAGTCATGGTTTGAAATGTTGCCGTCACTGTAAACTGCATAATTATTCAATTAATATTCAAGTAAAATCTAGTATCTTAAAAGCTCAATAAATATGATATATTAGACCATTTAAATAGTATTTTTTAATTCAAAGCAGAAGCCCTAGAATGTGTCATCATACCCTGTTGCCCCAATTATAATTAAGTATCTGAAATCATTCTGCTTGTTTTAAATCTAGTGTGACTGCAGCTTAAGGCTTTTGCACATGGAAGGTAAATGATTCCTGAGAAGTGCTCCTATCTTCATCTTCCTGGTTATGGCCTCCGTGGTAAACCTGTTGTTACTGGAGTCATGGCACACATATACAGTATGTAGGCTGTACAGGATCCCACAAAAAGCTAAACTAGGCTATAAAGCTATAATCGGTAAAAAATTGTGGGACTAGTTAGTACTTTAAATGTTCAAAACATGTTAGTACTTTTTTGAAAACATGTTGGTACTTTTAAATGTTAAAAACATGTGAGTACTTTAAAATGTAAAACAACCATGTTAGTACTTTGATTAAAAAGCAACAAAAAACTAAATCGTAGTATTTTAAAATGGTAAAAAAAAGTTAGTACTTCGTTGAAAATATGTTAGTACTTTCAATGTTAAAAAAGTTAGTACTTTAAGATGTAAAAAACATGCTAGCACTTCATTAAAAGTAAAAAAAAAATTGACTTACAAATGTTAAAAACATGTGAGTACTTTAAAATGTAAAACATCCATGATAGTACTTTGATTAAAAAGCAAAAAATAAATAAAAAATCTTAGTATTTTAAAATGTAAAAAAAATCTTAGTATTTTGAAATGGTAAAAAATGCAGGTATTTCACTGAAATTATGTTAGTACTTTCAAATGTTAAAAAAGTGAATACTTTAAAATGTAAAAAAACATGTTAGTACTTTTAAATGTTAATAACATGTTAGTAGTTTGTTGAAAACATGTTGGTACTTTAAAATGTTAAAAACATGTTAGTACTTTAAAATGTTAAAAACATGTTAGTACTTTAAAATGTTAAAAACATGTTAGTACTTTAAAATGTTAAAAACATGTTAGTACTTTGTTTAAAAGGTTAAAAACATGTTAGTACTTTGTTTAAAAGGTTAAAAACATGTTAGTACTTTGTTTAAAATGTAAAAAACATGTTAGTACTTTAAAATGTTAAAAACATGTTAGTACTTTAAAATGTTAAAAACATGTTAGTACTTTAAAATGTTAAAAACATGTTAGTACTTTAAAATGTTAAAAACATGTTAGTACTTTAAAATGTTAAAAACATGTTAGTACTTTGTTAAAAACATGTTAGTACTTTAAAATGTTAAAAACATGTTAGTACTTTAAAATGTTAAAAACATGTTAGTACTTTAAAATGTTAAAAACATGTTAGTACTTTAAAATGTTAAAAACATGTTAGTACTTTAAAATGTTAAAAACATGTTAGTACTTTAAAATGTTAATAACATGCTAGTAGTTTGTTAAAAACATGTTAGTAGTTTGTTAAAAACATGTTAGTACTTTAAAATGTTAATAACATGTTAGTAGTTTGTTAAAAACATGTTAGTACTTTAAAATGTTAAAAACATGTTAGTACTTTAAAATGTTAAAAACATGTTAGTACTTTAAAATGTTAAAAACATGTTAGTACTTTAAAATGTTAAAAACATGTTAGTACTTTGTTTAAAAGGTTAAAAACATGTTAGTACTTTGTTTAAAAGGTTAAAAACATGTTAGTACTTTGTTTAAAATGTTAAAAACATGTTAGTACTTTGTTTAAAATGTTAAAAAATGCTAGTATTTGTTAAAATGTGAAAAATGCTAGTATTCACACTCGTTAAACAAAACATGTTAATGCTTTGTTGAAAACATGTTATTACTAAAGAATTTGCATTAACATTCAGATACAGCGTAAAAATGATTTTACAGAGTTGTAAATAAAATAAAGATTAGTGGAGTACATTTGACAAGGAAATAGCCTACTATTTCAGTCTTTCTAAATCGAAATTTCACATTTAATTCAATGTGTTACTTGCATCTTATTCATAATTATTTATGAAAGTTACTAGCAATTTTGGAGTGAAAATTGGTGTAAATACTACAAACACACTAAGGAAGAACTATGACAACTATATCATATCAATTATATCATAATAAATTAATATACATACATAGCAGGACACTATGACACACTCGCTGTTGACAAATAACTATGAGTAACTCTAGGATGACAACTGCTGTAGAAAGCACTGTTTTGATAAAAGTGAGCGGCCTTCAGATGACACACACACACACACACACTCCTCACACACACACACACACATATATAAACACACACACACACACACTCACGCTGGAACTAAAAATAAATCACACCGTCAGACAGTAATGAATATCACTAACACATTCGTTACACGATCAGAATTGTCTCAAAATGAAGACATTCACTAAATATGACTCACAAACTGATGACCTCATTCACAGATGCAAAACAATTCATAAACACATTTGTGTAAATGCAATGCTTCTACATCTAAAAACAATGTTGAATCTGCATTTTTAAAATGTCTTGTTTAATGTTTTTAATAGCGTACTACCACAATACTCACACTATCACTGCAGCATGCAGTATGTATACTGTGCTAATTGTCTGTATGCAGTAACACTTCTAGGATTTCTACACCTGCCTAATGGCATTATAAAACTAGACACTTGACGCCAATAATGTATCCACGATGCAATGTGCTCGGCTTGACCTTCCATTTTCAGTGTGATGAATGAACAAGTGTGCCCTAAATTATTCCCATGAAAAGTATTTTTCCAAAAGACCATTAACAAAATATACTTATAATATGTAACTTTCTACTGCAATATTTACCAAATATTATCTAAAAAAAATGCTAATTAATTTTATAAACAGTGGCAATAGCAATAAGACTTCAATATTCATAAATAGTTACATTAAAAATAATAGTACAAATTTATTGACCAATGTAGAAACACTTGTAAAAGCCAACGTTGCAACTTGCTGCATTAATATAGAGTGCATTTGCATTTTAAACAACAACTCTGAACATCGTTCAGCAGAAATCTAAAGTTTAGGAGTAGGATGGACGATTATTTTTTTTTTTATATGGGCTTACAAATATATCACGATAATTTCTGGTATTTATTGCGATAACAATATCAATGACGATAATTCAAGGAATCCTGTTTCTTTAGAGAAAACTATTATCTTTCCTATTTTTACCTAAAAAAGGGTGTTGTGAGCATTACTGAGTACACACGTAATGTAATGACTGTTTAATTCATACTGGAAGCCGGAGGGCGCCCTTGCGCAGAAACTCCACATGCATCGCAGAAGTAATAGCACTGACCACGCTCCAGGAAATCCCTAATATGGACAAAGGTATCCAGTTCTCGCTGTAGCTAGAGAAATTTTAACTGATGAAACTTGAAGACAATAAACATACGATTGCACAAAATATATGGTTTATCTGTGTATTTTTATATGGAAAGTATATTTATAATGCAATGCTAATACACATAGCCTTTATCACTGTATATAATACTATCAGCCTGTAATATGAAACCACGTCTGGTCACAAAAATAATTTATTTCAAACTATGTTATTAAGTTAATTTGGAGAAAAAGCATGTTAATAAATGATATCTTTGTTGGACAACAGGTTTGTAAACAGGCTCATACACATGCAGAACTGTATCACACAAGTGCTACTGTAGTACATTTATTCCGCACTGTCACACACAGAAATATGTCAACAACTAGGCTTTATCGTTATTATCGCGGGAAGACTACTTGTTATCGTGGGGAGAATTTTTACCAGTATATTGCAAACGATAAGATATCGCCCATCCCTAATTTAGAGTCCAAATACAAAAACTGGAAGCACATTGCCTAAACGTTCATAATTAATAACATGAGAGACTTACCAATATACTCTCCACTTTTGATTGTACAGATTTGCTGTAAAACAAGAAAAACTGATTATTAGAGCAATTGTGCTTCAAGTATGAACACAGTGGGGGAAAAAAGACATGCTGTTAGGTTCCTAAAACAGGCAGGGCATTTCTTGGAGGTGGTTGCGCTTGTTTAAAATAAAATAATTAGTAGAAAAAGCACCGGCTTTTTTAAAATTCTTAATGACAATGTCAAAGGTCGAGTCAGGGCAGGTGCGTTTCTACACCACTTGTCTATTCAACTAACAGGTTTGTTGTTTCTGAAGAAATGAAGCTTTTATGGACATTAAGTGCATGCAGATCATCTAAAATAATTTTTATGTCTGATTTTTTAATAGGAAATGAGGTGTAAGTGGGCTTCAGACGTCGCATTTAACTTAAATCAAACATTCATTCGAGGCAATTAGACATCATCCCTGTGCAACTGAAATCATACAATTCAAGCAATGAAATCATGCATCCATTGCACCTAAAATCAGACATCCGAATGCAATGAAATTAGAAACATTTGACAGTCACCTCATGTACCGAGATCAGATATTTCTTGCATTTGAAAAAAGATATAGCATGCAATGACATCAGAAATCCATGCAATAAAATCAGACATCATATAATCAAAGCAATTATAACAGACATCGCAAAATGCAATTAGAAATCAGACATAATCATGAGCACTCAAATCAGATATTACTTGTCAATGCATGGCATATCTGATTTAAAATGCAAATAATGCAAGTATGTCTGATTAATTTTAATTGCAATGATTCTATAGCTGGAATATGATGTCTGATTTTATTGCATGGGGACGTTGTCTGATTTTGTCTCATTGGTTTTCTGATGTCATTGAATGTTTGATGTCTGATGCCTTTGCATGGCTTATCTTATGTCTGATCTTATATGATTAAGTCTGATTTCTAATTGCATTAGGACATCTGTTTTAATTGATAGGACATTCTGATGTCACTGCATGTGCATGGGATGTATGATTTCATTGCATTTGGATGTATGATTTTAATGCATGGAGATGATGTCTGATTTTATCTCATTGATTTTCTGATGTCTGATTTTAAATGCATATTGTTCAATGACATCACCCCCATGCAATGAAATCACACATCCATTGCAACTGAAATCAGACATTCAAGTGCAATGAAATTAAATATCAGATATAATCACACGCATTGAAATCATACATTACAGGCATGCCATGGAATGAAATCAGACATCCATTGCAATTACATCCCATGCAGACAAAAAAAAAAATCCATGCTAGAAAATCAGGCATCATATGCGAGAAATTAAATCAGACATCCAAATGAAATTAGAAATCATACATAAACCTAGCGACATCAGAAAATCCATAAATAAAAGCAGACATCGTATGCAAGCAATAAAATCAGACAAATCTAATGCAGTCATAAACCAGATATAATCACATGCACTTAAAAACTAGATATGCCATGAAACGAAATAACACAACCCCATGCATTGAAACCAGATATTATTTGAAATCAGACACCCATGCAGTGACATTAGAAAAGCCATGCAATAAAATCCGACATCAGATCCAAGCATTGTAATCAGACACTCTAATGCAATTATAAACCAGCCATAATCACACGCACTGAAGCCAGATATGCCATGCAAAGAAATCATACACAACCCATGCACTGAAATACAGGCCTGCTGTCCATTTGACATCAGACATCCTATGTAAACAATCAAACATGGCATGCACTGAAATCAGACATCCCCATGCACTGAAACCAGATATTATTTGAAATCAGACATCCCATGCAATAACAGAAAATCCATGCAATAAATTGAGGCATCCAAATGCAATGGAAACAGACTTTGAAACAGTCACATGCAATGGCATCATGTATCAGTTGCACTTGAAATCAGATGTACCATGCAATGAAATCAGACAATCTAATGCAATCATAAACCAGCCATAATAACACGCACTGAAGCCAGATATGCCATGCAAAAAAAATCATACACAACCCATGCACTGAAATACAGGCCTGCTGTCCATCACACATCCTATGTAAACAATCAAACATTGCATGCACTGAAATCAGACAACCCGTCATATGCACGCAAGGTGCTCTCTCTCTCTCTCAGGGCAGAGATGAGTGTTGGAGATGTGCAGGAGTGTTTTTGAGATCGGACCCAGATCGGATCTCTTACCAAATTGAATTCTTGATCTTGTTGTACTGCAGCGCCGTCGCCTCGGGGCTCTGCAGGGACGCTCCGGGAGCACCGGGCTGCTGTTGATCATCAGCCATCACGGTGAGATTCATGCATGGGAGGAGGAGGAGGAGGAGGAGGCTGAAGAAGAGGAAGAGGAGGACAGCTTCAGCATGTAGGCCTCATTTGAGCGCATAACGCCCGGAGCCGAGGTCAGAAGAGCCTTTTACCGGGAGTACGGACCGAGCAGCAGGGGCCCGGCGCTCGGGTTCGGACGCATAAACAGCGACAGGTGAGAACGCAGCGGAAAAACACGGAGATTCTCGGTGCGGCGGACAGAAACAGCAGCAGCAGCAGCCGCCACGGACCGAGCTGCAGGCGGAGACTGCGCATGCGCACGTGTGTGTGTGTGTGCGCGTGCGCGTGCGCTCGAGTGTGAACCCCTAGCCACTCTTTGGAGAGAACATTGTTTGTTTGTTTTTTAGACCTGAACAAAACTGAATCAGAAATAAAGTTAACAAGGTGTTTATTATTACAACACTATAGTCAACATTTGAAGTGAATCAAAACGTTTCATCAAAGTTGTCCTAAAATCTAAAAACAAAATGCGTTCTTGTTTTAGGACAACTTTGATGAACTGTTTTTGATGCACTTCAAATGCTTTATCATTATTATCAATATTGCAAAAATAAGTAACATTTGTTTTTTTTTTACCTAACCCTAACCTACCTTTACAAAAAATGAAGGGACGTCTAAAAAAGGTCAAGAGGTAATACTATAGTACTTTTATTGATACAAGTGCGTATAAATATAAGTACTTCATACAGTGCATTGGTATAACATGCCCAAAAACGTGATATTAACTAGCCAATAGTTGTTTGGGTTTTAGATATTCTTCAGTATAAATAAAAATATACTTTTTTGAAGACAGATTTTCATGCATTTACAACAATTCACTCCAAGCATGAGACTAAACAACAAACAAACAAACAAACAACAACATGTTAATACTTTATGGTATCAGTAAAAAAAAAAATTTAATTAAAAGCTGAAATCACCTACATTGTGGGATCCTTTGGGAGAAAAACGGTTTAATAAAATGTTCATTAAAATCTAAAAATGTCCAAAGGTGACTGCAGGGATTTTGGTTGGAGGTAGCCTAGTAATTATCATTAACCTAATTTAAAACAAGTGCTAAGAAAAAAGTACCAGAATGGTAATAACCTGATTAAAATGGCTGATATGAAATGTTTATTAATGCTTCGGCCCATGTAAACCATTAAAACATGCCAATGAGGCTTTAAATCTCCAATTTGAGTATGAATTCACCAAAATAATTCTACACTGCCCTCTGCTGGTGACACAGAATAGAAACACACAACACTGACTCTTCTAGCGTTAATAAACTCCTACACTGCCGCCTACTGTTAATACACGTAGATAAACACACACAACACTCGCACACTCACACACACCACACTCGTACGCACAACACACACTCATAACACCACACACACCACACAAACAACACACACACGCACACTCGACGCACACACCCACTCATCAAACACACACACACACACACACTCGCACACTCACACACACTCACACTCGTAGCACACACACACTCACTCACACACACACACACACACTACGCACACTCGTACGCACACACACAACTCACTAACACCACACACATTCTCTCACACACACACACGCACACTCGCACGCACACACACACACACTCACACTCTCTCACACACACACACTCGCACACTCACACACACTCACACATCGTCACGAAACAACCACACTCCTCACACACATCACACACACCCACACACGCACACTCCGCACGCACCCACACACTCACTCACAACAAACACACACACACACACACACCCACTCGCACACTCGCCACACAACACACACACACACACACACACTCGCACCCACACACACACACACACACGCACCGCCACACACCGCCAC
>JADLZN010004017.1:109749-147249 GCA_018155175.1 Sinocyclocheilus anophthalmus | reverse complement strand
TCTTTTTAAGTGTGCACTGTTTTAATATTCTAAACGGAGTTTTAAAAATGCATGCATACTCAGCAAAACACTGTTTAAAATCATGCCTTGTCATATGGTAGGGCAACGCAACATTATTTTATTTAAATTACGCATTAAAACATCTTTCGGGAGTCTAGAATTAGCCATTTTTGGGACTGGAAAAGTAATAAAAATTAATACAATATTTAGAGGTCAGAGAAATGTAGTTATTTCTAGTCATTCTCACCTCTAAAATATTGAAATTGTTCAAATAAATGTATTAAACTGATCAAAAATGTATTTTAATAAAATTATTATTTTTAATGAATGATTGGTCAAAAGTGCAGGAGCGCTGATATCATAGTGCATACATTTGAATACATTTTTGAGACTGAAAAACGAATAAAAATTAGCAAAATATTTAAAGTAACAGAAATGTATTTTCCCCTAGTTATTCTCCCCTCTAAAATACTGAAATTGTTCATGCAAAAATTATTTAAATGACATTTTGAAACGAATAATTGGCCAAAAAGTGCAGGAACGATGACATTATTGTGTGGATGTCTGTTTACAATTTCAACTATGAATAAAACATCCTCTAAGAGTCTACAAATTGCCATTCTGTGGACTGTAAAAGTAATAAAAATCAGTAAAATAGTCACAGAAATGCAGTGAAAATGACTTTTCCTACTTATCCTCTTATCTGAAACACTGAAACGACTAAAAGAAAAATGTTCATTTAAATGTCATCTTGAAATGAATAATTGGCCAAAAAGTGCTAGAACGAGAAATTTATAGTGCATGTATAAAGCTAGCACACTGGATTTGTTTCAAATTCATATCCACAAGCAATAAAACACATTCTGAGAGTCTGAAATTGTCATTTTTGAAGGCAGGAAAAGTAATAACAATTAGCCAGAATATTTAAAAGTCACAGAACTATAGTTATTCTCACGTTGAAATGGTGAAAAGTGCATTCTATTCACCAAATAAAAATATTCTTTTTACTGAATAATTGGTCACAATGGGATTGATGCAATAAGCATGCCGTTTATTATACTTCAAGGAAATGCATTGAGGAAAAGCCTCAGAATACTAAACGTGACCGAGCGAAAGCAACAGACAGGACTTGAGTCAGACTGCAGAAGTGAAGGGCTGTAAATGCAAATGTCAGGAGCACTAATGTGAGATAATCCAGTGAAGCACGCTGCGTTAAGAGCGTCTGAGACATTAGAGGGACAAAGCCCTGTTCCCTCTGCAGCACGAGCTGGAGGATTTGAATACGAATGCAGCCCGTCGAGTCAGATCAAAGGTGCGCCGCAGGACAGGTAGACTGCAGACAGGCTGCTCGCGACGCTCTCGCTGGCAGAGGAAGCTCAAATTGACATGCTGGAGACAGAGGAGCTGTCAGAGACGCCTGTCTGCCCGCCGGTCTCCACGCAGACCAGACGTTCAGCTCACAGAAAAACTCCTGATGAGCGGACAGTTTCATTCCCAACAAAAATCATCCGTGCATGTGGACGTCATCAGCCATTATGCTGCATTTTACACTGTTTGTGCTGCAGTACATTTCTGCATCAGATGTCAGGTGGAACAACGTCAATATCAAACACTGACACTGCTAGAATAAACGAATAAAACAAGAATAGAATAGAATATCGATGCATTAAAACCTTTTATTTTGAATCTCTTGAAAATACTGATAACAGAAGCCAAAACATTGGAAGTTTAGTTTAACGTAGATGTTAATTATTAGCAAATTATTGGTGCAAATGCAGTTTTATATGGTGTTGCATTTTTATGAAATTATTTGAGTATATTTATGTACTTAAAAGTATCACAAAAAATGATGTTAGCTGACTGTTTTTAGACTGCACCAGAATTCAACCAACATCTTGATTGATATTATTATTCATCATTCGGTTTTAATTATGAAGGATCTAAATATAATTAAAGCACTAAAATGTCACAATTATTATTGCACAAATATTTTATTTTTAATAAAATGTAAAGAGTACTTTTAACTAAATTGCAGCAGATCTAAACTAACATTTTAACTGATATTATAATTATTTATCGTTCAGTTTTATCATATGAAACAAATCATGTACTACAAATGTCACACAAAAAATTGTGTTTGCACAATTTAGTTTTGACTAAATTACGAGAAGTGCAACAGACTTCAGCCGACATCTCGATTATTATTATTATTCATTCAGTTTTGCTATAAATGATTCAAACATATTTCAAATGTCACAAAAATGAAGATTGCACAGATATTTTATTCAAACATACGTAGAGAAATTTAAGAGAGTAGTTCTGACTAAATTTCAGGACACTGAAGCAAATTTCAACATATTAACTGACATTATTATTATGCGTCACAAAATTGAACTATATACAACTGTTATATATGCACAATATTTTGCTTCTTATTTCGAACATTCAGTTTATCACTCCTCCAACCCCGGCTTGCCGTCTCCATTCTATTTCATGCCGCCAACCCACATGTCCAAACAATGGTTGTTTGTTTTGGGCAGACCGTTTGCACCAGCAGATGTCCACACTAAATATTGACTAATCTTTATTATTTATCATGACCAGTTTTATAAATGCCCCGTTTTTTTTCAGATACAAACATTGATGCCTAAATCTACCTATTTATTTATAACAATGTCATAAATACTTTTCTTACGGACGTTTTTGACTAAACGGCAGGGCAATTTGCCATCGCCAGATCATTCTTTAAACAATCTGTTGATTGCTATACTTTCTACTCGTTTAGTTCTACACTCTAAATAGCTATATGCACCAATATTATAAATGAATCATCCTTTGTCCCCCACACAATGCACACCAAACTACGTTCCTTGCTACAACCCTACTTTCTATGGAGGGCTTCTTGATCCGACCCCGTTGCAGCACCGATTCTACTTCTACACACCACCCTTCTGAGATGAATTTCTATTACCGTCCACGTCTGTTTTATCATCAAATATTATCTAAGTGTATAAATGAATCATGCACTAAAAATGTCACAAAAACCATGTTTGCACAAATATTTCAAGGGGGGGTTTTTGATGAAATTGCATGAAATTGCAGCAGATTTCAACCAACATCTTGACTGATATTACCATTTACCGTTCAGTTTTATCATCTAACTTTATCTAAGTGTATAAATGAATCACGCACTAAAAATGTCACAAAAACCACGTTTGCACAAATACTTCAGAGAGTGTTTTTGATGAAGTTGCATGAAATTGCAGCAGATTTCAACCAACATCTTGACTGATATTACTATTTACTGTTCAGTTTTATCATGTGAAATGATCTGAATGTATAAATACAGCTAAAACTGTCCTGTGAAATGAAGTCGCATGGGTTTGTGGCCGTCAGCAGCTTAAGTGTGTGTGTGGATCTCTTTGATAATGTCCCCCCTCGCTCCCCCCGTCTGGGCCCGTTATCTCCTGCTCGTCACCCTGTCTGCGTCCCTCTGATGAGTCGTTGATAACATCTGCCCGCCTCTATATAAAGCCCGAGCCGGCTCAGCTCCTGCATCACTCACCTCCACACCTCTGTCAGGATCATGCATCTGTCTTGCCTGCTGCTCCTGGTGGCCCACGCCGGGGCCTTCGACCTGGGCCAGACCACACGCTGCGTCCCCGTCCCGCCGCAGATGAGCGTGTGCCAGGACGTGCCGTACTCAGAGATGCGTCTGCCTAACCTGCTGGGCCACAGCAGTCTGGAGGAAGCGGTTCCTCGCTCGGACGACTGGAGGACGCTGCTTCACACCGGCTGTCATCCGCAGGCCCGGGCCTTCGTCTGCTCGCTCGTCGCTCCCGTCTGCCTCGACAGGTACGTGCAGAGGATTCGGACGAGGGACTGGAGGAGATTTCATTGTGTTTTTTGTCAAGCCAGCGTTATTTACATACAGTGTTGGGAAGGTTACTTTGGAAATGTTACAGATTTCAGTTACTTTATTAATGTACCCGATTACATTTGAATACTTTTCTAAACTTCTAATGTTTTCACCTGTTAATCATTTTCAAACGCGTAAGCCAGCTAGGGTTAAACTTACAGACAGTGGTCCTCAACACTGATTGCGGCCACTTTCGAAATCCTTGCAGCTGTTAGTGAAGATCGCACAAAATATTGCACTAAATTAAAAGTTCAAATGATACAATATTGATGTTGTGATACTGGTAGCACTAATATAAAAATTTGATGATATATGTTACAAAAAAGTAACAATTTTAAAATATGTTGATGATTGTATTTTTTTTGTCTTTAATCTCAGTATTTCTGTCAGTGTTGGATAAGGATTTTTTAATGCGTAATGGTAACCCTAGAATGTGATCAAACCGTTTAAAATAGCTGGGCTAAGATATATAACAATTTTTATGACTGCAGAAATGTGTTAATTCAGTACACACATTATCCCAAAATTGTGACCGACCTTAAAACACAAATTTTCCCCCAAAAATGTAAAAACAATTATTGATTATTTCAAAGGGTTACTAATGTCACATCATTTGGATATTCACATGTTAGTGGGTCGAAACAGTGTGCCATTCTCCTCTGGCCAGACGAACCAGGAGGTTGTTCCATGCTGCAGCAGAGTCAGATTGTGCAGAGGACTCTTTCTAAACTCAGGTGTGCTTGCGTCCGCAGGTTCATCCAGCCGTGTCGGAGCGTGTGCGTAGCTGTGAGGGAGAGCTGCGCTCCTGTATTGGCCTGTCACGGACACGCCTGGCCCGAAGCCCTGGACTGCGACCGATTCCCCGCGCAGGACGACACGTGTCTGACACCGCTGCCCAAACACATCAGCGCCTTCTCCAAAGGTGAGGCCCTCTGACATTCACACACTTTAGACAGACAGATCAAATTAAATCAAAATAATAATACAAATTTATATAAACGTAAAAATTTAATAATTTTACAGATAATAGATAAATGATTATTTCCAACAGTAAATATATCAAAACTTAATGTTTGATTAGTAATATGCATTGCTAAGAACTTCATTTGAACAACTTTAAAGATGATTTTCTCAATATTTAGAATTTTTGCCCCCTCAGATTCCAGATTTTCAAATAGTTCTCGGCCAAATATTGTCCGATCCTAACAAACCATACATCAATGGAAAGCTTATTTATTCAGCTTTACAGATACAAAAATAAACGTAAATGTATTGGTTTAACGGTATATGTTCTCGTGTGGACAGATTTCCCTCAGCCTGTGTGTCAAAGCTGTCCGTCTGTGGAGGAAGCGCCGTCTCTCAAAACCGTGCTGGACGCGCTGTGCCTCAACGACTTCGGTACGCGATTATTATTGCCTGTACATATCAATTTGGCAGTTTTTGTTGAAGGTTAGAGTCTTGTGATGCAGTTCAGGGACTTTTGGGACACGTTGACTCACCGTGTTTTCTCTCCGCAGCCGTCAAAGCCAAGATCTCGCGGCGCCGCCTGCCCTCCGCGGACCCGGAGCTGACGGTGGAGGGCCCCGTGGAGCTGATCCGGCGCGGCCCGCTGCTCCCCTACGACACCGCGAGCCTCATCCAGCGCTGGCTGCTCATCAACCTGCGCTGCGCGCTCACGCTGGCCCGCCCCGGCCGCGCGCAGCTCTACCTCATCACGGGAACGATGCGCGCCTCCGGCTCCATCCAGCTGTCCAGTCTGTTCCCGTGGCTCAAGAAAGACCTGCACATCGCCCGCCGCCTGCGCGAAATGAAAACACCCAAATGCTGAAGACAGCGCACCATCAAACGAAAAAAATAGACACCCATAAAAGTATTGTTGGGGCTTATTGCAACCCAAAATATACTGTGCTGTTATGAATTGTTTTTGTGGTCCAGGGTCACACACACACACACACACCACACACACACACCACACATCACACACACACACACACACACACACACACACACACACAACACACACACCCAACATAAACTCCAGACACACACCCACACACACACCACACACCCACACACCCACACACACAGACACAATCCACAAAACACACACACACACCCACCACACACAACGCCACACCGCACTCACATCACAGAAACCCACTCACAAACACACACACATAACACACAGGACAGACACACACACACACTCACACTCACACTGGTTTGTTTTTGTGAAAAGTGTGGACTCTCCATAGGTGTAATGGTTGTTATACTGTACAGACCGTATATTCTATTGCATACACCAACCCTACCCCTAACCTAACCCTAACCAGGAAACCTGAGCCATTTTTAGATTTTCAAAAAACTTAATTCTGTGTGATTTATAAGCTTGTTTACCTGTGGGGACCACAATTTAGGTCCCCACCGTGACACGAGTCCCCATCAGTCTGTGTGTATTCAGGTTTAAGTCCCCACCAGGATATATAAACCAGTACACACTTCACACATCATACACACACACACACACAAAACACAAAAACACACACACACACAAACACACACACACACAGACACACACAACACACACACAACACACACACACACACACACGACACCGCAATCACATCCCAGACACACCACACACACACCAAAAACACAACACACACACCCACACCCAACAAACACACACAAACACACACAAACATAAACACACACACAAACACACACACAACCACACACACACACACACACACACCCCACACACACACACAAAACACACACAAACACACACACACAAACCCACACACACAAACAGACACACCACACACACACACACCCACCACACACAAACACACACACATCAAAGACCCACACCAACACCCACACCCACCACACTTCACCATCACAAACACACCAAACACACCCACACCACACCAACATCACGACACACACACACACATCACAGGACACACCACCACAACCAACACATCAAAGGAAAACACACACACCAAACACCACACACACACACACACACACACACCACACATCACACACACACACCCAGATCTTAGATTGCACCTCGACTGTTGTACATAGAGATTAAATGTAAAGAATGTTATTTTCTATTCAGATGTACTTTGTAAAGAAAGATATCCAGATGCAAGTGTATTTATGTCTGTTTTTCGTTGTTTTTGTGCTGTAAATAATAAATGTTTCTACTATATTATTGTGTTTTTGCATCCATATTTGGCCTAAAATTAGGCTATTTACCATTAGTGTGAAACTCAGTTGTTTTATTTCTTAAAAAAATTAAGTAAATAAATAAATAATGAAATGAAAATACACCATTTTTGAATGTTTTCTCACCAAGGTTGCATTAGTGGTCATAAAGACATTAAAAAAACTGTGAAATATTTGACAATTAACACGCTGTTTTTATGTGATATCTGTTCACTGTAATTAATTTCTGTGATGCACAGCTGTATTTTCAGCATCCTTCCTCAGTCTTCAGCGTCACATGATCTTCAGAAATCGTTCTAATATGCTGAATTACTTGCTCGAGAA
The DNA here is from genome assembly GCA_018155175.1 of Sinocyclocheilus anophthalmus. Classification (NCBI taxonomy): domain Eukaryota; kingdom Metazoa; phylum Chordata; class Actinopteri; order Cypriniformes; family Cyprinidae; genus Sinocyclocheilus; species Sinocyclocheilus anophthalmus. The sequence continues at coordinate 139,766 of JADLZN010004017.1, read as the reverse complement.
ACATTTCTGATTATTATCAATGTTGAAAACAGTCGTGCTGCACAATATTTCTGTGGAAACTGTGATAAATTGTATTTTTCAGGATTCACAGATTCACAGAAAGTTTAAGAGAACAGCATTTTATTTGAAATAGAAATAATTTGTAACATTATAAACGTCTTTACCTCACTTTAGATGCACGAAATGAGTCAAATATGACATTTATAATGTTACAAATGATTTCTATTTCAAATAAACGCTGTTATACAAGTTACATTGATTAATAAAAGTATTAATTTCTTTGAAAAACATACCTCAAACCTTTGATAGATAGACAGATCTAAAGTTATAAAAATATAAAATAATTTGTAATTTTGAAATGATTTTCTCCACGTGAAAATGATACCAATAACAGAAACCATTCAAGATTACAAAAAGAAAAAATAATAATAAAATGTAATTTTAATGTAATTTTAATGTCTTCCACATGAAAATGACAGACACCTTGAAAAAAACATTTTAAAATATATAATAAATAACATACAGTATGTATTTGAAAAACAACAGTGTATCAAACTATCTCTTCAAGAATATCTGATTCATCTGAGTGAATCGGTTCATTTGGACAGTTCATTTCATTAAACGGGTTCAAAAATGATTTATTTAATGGGATGTGATTGACTGCTATTAGGAATATGAATGAAGTAAGTCACATCTCAATAGAGTTGACCTGAATCAGTATGAATATACAGGATTTATGCAGATTTCATGATTCAACTGTTGTCAGAACTGCTTTATCAGAAGTGGAGTCTGACTCCCATCCAACGCCTTTTCAGTTTCATGTGTTTATGATATGTTTATTGAAGAAAATGGCATCTAGAATGGTTTGCGAGCGTGAATCAAACGCATTAGGGGCCCCGCTTCGGCCCCGGGTCTCCCTGCATTGTGCTCTTTGATTCAGAGGCTCTTTAGACACTCTCAGTGAGGGCTCTCGTTTTTTTCAGTTGTCCTTTAAAAGGCATAAAAGCTTTAAATGGGTTCACATGAACAAATGGTTTAGTGACTCCACTTCATAAAGGACTAATTCTGCCTGTTTGGGAAAACCATGTGACTAGAATATATATATATATATATACTGTATGTGTGTGTGTGAGACCCTAGGCCACAAAACCAGTCATAAGGGTCAATTTTACGAAATTGAGATTTATGCATCATCTGAAAGCTGAATAAATAAAGCTTTCCATTGATGTATGGTTTGTTAGGATAGGACAATATTTGGCGAGATACAACTATTTGAAAATCTGGAATCTGAGCGGCCAAAAAAAATCTAAATATTGAGAAAAATCATCTTTAAAGTTGTTCAAATAAAGTACTTAGCAATGCATATTACTAACCAAAAAATAAGTTTTGATATATTTACAAGAAATTTACCAAATATATTCATGGAACATAATCTTTACTTAATACCCTAATGATTTTTGGCATAAAAGAAAAATTTATAATTGTGACCCTAAATGTATTTTTGGCTATTGCTACAAATATCCCCCAGCGACTTAACACTGCTTTTATACATAATTTGCAAAAAATGTAAGATGCTTCATCAATAAACATCTCTGAGTTTTCAAGGCTCTTATTTTGTAATCGAATGTGTTCATTTCTTTAGTAAACATAGTTACAGATATCACTATGTTAAACCCCATCTGCATCATCTTGGTCTTAATATGAGGAAGAGTTTGAATGATTTGTCCAGCGCGGTCTAGTTCTGGACTGAGTTTAGAGTTTCTCCATCACACCGCTGACTGCATTGATGTTTGATTAGTCACAAGTTCATTTCTTGATCTATAACCCGAGCGTTAACACACACTACATATTCATCGGCCGGCGGCCTGCCCGCTACCAGCGAGGCCAAGAAAACTGCAAATTTGATTACATGTGCCCTTTGGCTCTGTGTCGAGGGGACAAAGAGAGCGGCTGTCTGCGGCGATTAGCATGCCCAGCATGAGGTGATGTTTCCCCCAAAAGACTGGCCTGCGCTGGGACATGCCTGTTTACAGCAGAGCTGGACACAGCACACTTCTGCTCTGACACAGACTGAGCAGAGACACATTTCCAGTGCATCTGAGTGCGTTTTGACCTAGAAGACATATGCAAAAAAATAAAAATAAAAAAAGCATAATTTTTAGTAAGGCAATGAAACTTTGCAAATGCTTTAAAACCCTCAAAATACACATCTTTTTTTTTTTGCAATAATTTTTCATGAGATATAACCATTTTAATATTTGTAGATATAGAGTCTCATGAGGTGATAAACTACTTATGTACAATGATCTATGAAGTTGTTTTAGTGGAAAAACCTTTTCCCCATATCTCTCACACTTTTGGGACTGAATATTGTTCATGAATATGAATATGTGCATTTATTGACAAACTATCGCAGTGTGAAAAATGGACCACTTTATTCATCTGAAAGTGAAGGGTTATGCAAAAAAAAGACTTTTCAGAGTAATATGTATGTTGTTTTATTAGAAATAAATATGTAGGTAAATTTGGACTGTTTTTGAGCAATGAGTTATGAATTCAAAAGAATTTAATGCAATTTCGTTCAATGAAGTTAATACTGTATTTCTCAGGTTATATGTTCTTATAAATTTCATACAATTATATATTCAAATACAATTTCTCACTAATATCTTAAAAAAAAATTATTATAATTGGTGCGAAATTAAATTGAATATAGAATGTATGGAATTTATTCAAGAACCATAAATATGAGAATATATACAATTTCTCACTAAAAAAAAACAAAAAAAAAAAACAAACAAACAAAAAAAAATATATAAATACATTTTGCATTATAGTTTTTTTTTGGTGTGGTTCATGTAAATTGAATTTCAAAGAATTTCGAATTTTAAAAATAAAAAGGCAGTAATAACATTCAAAACTTCATTTTGTCACATTATTTAATGATAAGTGCGATCAGGTACATTGTGGGATAGAGATTTTGAAAGCTTTGGAGAATTAATATACTATAATCTATGTATTAAAACATTATCATATTTGTATTAGTTGTATCATTATCTTTGTAGAAGGAAAACATTAAAGAACAACTGGTGAATCCTACATAAGAGAGATAAATCCACACATGGCATCTCTCTGTGTGTGTATCTGAAATATTTCTGATCAGATTGTGTCTTGAGCAGTACACGCTTGTGTTTGTGATTCTGATGAAAGAGCGACACACAGAAAACAAGCATGCTGGGAAATGCTCCTCAGAGAGCCACTAACACGTCTGCCCCAAAGGCCGTTTGAACACTCTGGTACTAGTCAAATAATGCTCACAACTTCTGGCCTGTAATGTTGAACAAAAGCAGATTTGGCTTTCATAACATTTCTGCTTTGCAACAGAAAATACATTTTTAAGCTATTTTTTAGTTTGAGCATATTGAATATTTTTATATCCTAAAAAATAATAAAAATAATAACTTGCATCAAAAATATTTTTGTTTTTGTAATTCTCAATACTAATTTGATTTACATTACTGCAATACCATCATTTGCACTGTAAAATTATTACAAACACAAAGATTTAGAATGTAAATTGGCATAAATTAAAGGCAGCACAGCAAATACAACAAAGAGCATTACATTTACAGTTTAAATATAAAACATCATTATTTTTGACATTATGGTAATGCTAATGAGATTTATTTTCTAATGATGCTAAAACTTCATCTTTTCATGTTTTACCCTATTTTGCATTTTAAAAAGTCTGTTTTTTGTCATTCTCAATAATCAGACCATCTTCATACATTAAAATTGTAAAAAATAAATAAATAAAAAAATACAAATATTATTTTTTGTAATGTACCATAAATTAAGGGCATGCCATTTAAATTGTAAATACAAGAAATTACTATACATCACTATTTTTTCACATATGGTTAAAGATATTTTCATTTATTTTTTTAAATTAGGGTAAACATGCTTTATTTTTAAGAAATATCCTAACTTCATGTAAAATTAGATTTATCTTTTCATCTTTTACTAAAAAATAATCAATAAAAAATTATATTTGTATCAAGAAAATGAATCTTTTTAAATTTTTAAATACTGTAATACCATACTTATGTGCAAATGATTTAAAATGAACTTTTTTAAAAAAAATGTTTTTTAAATAATTATAGCATTATTTATATATCCAATCTGATTATATTATATCATTTTTTAATTAGTGTTATTAAGTAGGGCAATGTGCTAAGTTTAAGGAAAGAATTTAATGATACTAAATTAGGATTCATGCAAAATCTGATTCTTAATTATTTTCCTCTGATTTGAGGTGAACAATTCAGGACGTGTACTTTAAAAACTTTTTGTGAGTGTCACACAGCATTTAATATTGTAAAATAGCAATTGGGATTGAAAAAGCTATCATTGTCCGCAGCTGGTGAGGGACGGCCAACATAAAAGCACAAAAGGAAATATACGTCACATTGATAGACTGAGGCTCAGATATTTTCCAGGCCGTCTCTCAATGGCCGCTGCTGAAAAAAGATATCAGTATTTACTGCCGCCGGGCTGTGTTTGGGTGCAAGTTAAACTTTGGCGGGAGTCATTGTCTCGCTGTCTCTCATTTCAATGGGAGCTGTGAAATATGAATGAGGGGTTCACATTCCGTCCCACAGAAAGAGGACAAGTCTATCCAGAGCCAATCACAGCGCGACGCATTGTCGTCTTTGGTTTAATGAAGTTAAATATCACAAGAGCGGAGAGAAACTCTTCTGAGCGCTCCAGACTGGAGGACGATGTCTTAAAACGGACGAGGAACCTGAACGACATGGCTGGCTTTCCTCATCTGGGATTCGGGAATTCTGGGAAGTGTTTTCTGATAGAGAACCTGCTGCGTTCGCCTGCGCCAGGTGCTCGTCCCGAGAGATGCTTCCCGGCTCAGCTGGGGCTGATGCTGAAGGACAGGTGTGTTTCTCAGGACGGGGAACGAGGTAAAACCACCTGAGATGCTGACACGACTACAGATGCATCTCACCTGCTGCTGTTTATCAATACTTTATATATGTTTTATATTTTTTTTATATTTTCTGATTTAATTGAATTTTATAGGTTTTAGTATTTTTGTCATTTTATATGTTTATTTTTTATTCATTTTTTTATTTCAGTTTAAGTTTGTTATTTTAATACATCAAGTTCAGTTAAATGAAATGTTGCCTTGGCAGCTAGAAAGAAGTTTAACTTTTTAAAATAGGTATTTCAGTACAGAAAGGGTGTTTTAGTTTATTATAGTTTTTATTAAATTTATTAGTGCTGTCAAACGATTAATCCAATGCAAAAATAAAAGTTTTGTTTACATAATAGTATGTGTGCTGTGCCCTGCGATATATCTATTAGCGTATATATAAATACCACACCCATGTGAAATACTTACATGTATTTGCATGTCTATATTATATCATATAATTTATATTATAACTAAATAAGTAATTTACCAGCTATATAAAACATAACTAGTTTTCTGAAATACATTACAGCATGTGTGTATTATTTATAGATGCAAATAAAATATACGGCAGCCCCCACATCATTATATAAACAAAATTTTTTTTTGGATGCGATTAATCATTTGACAGCACTATTTTAAATATATTTTAAATTTTTATATTTTCTGATTTAATCTTAATTTTATTTAGTTTTTTAAGTCTTTTTGTCAGGTGTTTTGTCATTTTAATGTCTTTTTGCAATATTTCTTTCTTGTTTTTATTAAGTGTTGATTTCAGTTAAGTTTGTTATTTAGTACATCAAGTTCAATGAAAGAAATTGAGAAATTTTGCCTCGGAGCTAGCTGGAAACCAAATAAGTTAACTTTTAAAAAATATTTTATTTCAAGTAAGGAAAATGTATGTCGCGTTTTAGTTTGAGTTAACTATGGTGATAAAGGTGAACGTTTCATAAAATCATCAAAAGAAATTCAATTAATTTCGAATTAAATTAAAAGCTGGGATCAGTTCAGATTCTCAATATCTTTGTGAAAATACATCTACATGAACAAACAGTACTGAAAGATCAAATAGTCCAAATTTTTTTCATTACATCAGCAGCAAATTTTAAGTAATTATTGGAAAGATAATTAATTTGCGTGTTGTTTCATTAATTAATAATTCAGCTTCGTCCCTTCAATTATAAGGTGTGTGTAAATGGGTTTATCATTATATTATATTTATACTGGTACTTTTCATAGAATATATCATTTAAAATATTATATGTAGTCTTTATACAATAATATTTTAATGTATATTAAGGTTTAATGCAATTATTAGTATACGGATTTAGAAAATATTGTTTAAGTCGTTTTAATGAGCATATCACGCTACCAATCATACCAATATTTGTTTAATTTTATTGTTAAGAGCGCAGTTAACTGCAGATAACCAATATGTTGTTAAAATAATAACTGTTAACAATACGGACCATTAACGCATGCACTAATAGATTTACATGAGGCCTGTTGTTAGCTACTTTGAGATCTAACTCACATAACATACAAGTACAGTCTGCAAACTATCACTATAACTCTAGACATGGATATAATATTTTTGAATATTTTCACGTGAAGAATATACTATGAATGCTCATGTCTATTTTTAAACATGATGTTTGAGCTGCAGAATCAGGTGATGCTATGTGATTCAGTTTGCACTCATCGTCTCCAGTATCATGACGGTGGTTTCTCGCCCCGTGCTATGGATCTCGACATGTGATGCCGTCTGTGCCTCTGTTCCCTAGTAAGACACAACCACACACACACGCCACGCACGCTCACAACACCACGCACGCCACACACCAACACACAAACACACTCCCACTATCACACACACACTCCACTCACACACACACACACAAACAAAAACAAACACACACACACACAACACACTCTCACACACAATCATACTCACACACTCAGACACACACACCACCCTCACACACACCACACACACACACACAAACACACACACTCAGACACACACACACAAACACACACACACGAACACACACAAAACTCACACTCTCACCACCCCACACACACACACACCCACACACCACCACACACACACACACAAACACACTCACTCACTCACACTTCACCACAACACACACACACCACCACCCCACAGGTTTGTTTTGTGAAAAGTGGGGACATCTCCATAGGCGTAATGGTTTTTTACTGTACAAACCATATTTTCTATTGCACTACACCAACCCTATGTCATACTTGTCATTATACAAAATTTATGTCTATTTGTCCACAAAAATGCGTCCACTAACACACACACACACACACACACAGCCATTCAGAAGAGTCAAAAACTGCCTTCAAATTCTATTTCAATCTAAAGATATTTATATTTAGTCACAGAGCAAGCACATAGCAACAGCCTAGCAACCAACAGGTAAAAACTCAAGCATCCTAGCAACACCTATCAAACATTTCTAACATGCAGAGTTGACAATCTCTTGAACAGGTGCTTCTATTTGCATTGTTTGATATAATCATCAAATAATAATAATGTAATTTACTAAAGTTATAAATATATGATCAGAATAAATTTTGGACGAAAGCTGTATTGAACTTTTGTACAGTTTCACAATGATCAGTTTATTTATTAGGCTACTGACATTTAATTTCTATATACAAGATGCTCATTTATGTCCTATTAGCAAAAATCTTCTACATAGAAGAATAAATGGTACATGTTTTTTATTAGTATAAAGACTTCATTCGTAATGTTTTTTATATAAAAACGTTATGTATATAAAATAAAATATTAACGTTTTTTTATTTTTATTAAAATATTTTTCTTCATTTTGTCTCACCTTTCTTTCATATATAAACCTTTGTAAAATAAAAGAAAATTTAACTATTTATTCTATGTAAAATGTATCTAAAATAAATATATTTATAATGATAAACTCTCCTTTCATCACAGTCACAGCTATATAAATATTTTAGTGCTGTCAAATGATAATCGCGATTAATCGCATCCAAAATAAACGTTTAGTTACATAATATATGTGTGCTGTGTTTATTTATTATGTATATATAACGCCCCACCACATACAGTATATATTTTGTAAATAATGTCCCTAATTTATATTATATCTAAATTATTGACTATATAAACATTAACAGATTTTCTTAAATATATACATTGATGTGTGTGTGGTTATATATGCATAATAAAATATACACAGTTCGCAATTATATTATGTAAACAAAACTTTGATTTGGGATACGATTAACAGCGATTAATCGTTGTGCACAGCACTCATTTATACAAAAAATCAAATGATTACACTAAATCATTATTTATATCTAAATAATGTCTTATTTATCTATATAAAGTGTTTATAAGCTTTTTCATATAAAAATAATTCTTATTTGCTTTATTAATATGTATACATGAAAATATTAATATTTTATTCCTATATTTCCTCTTCGTTTTATGTCATAACTTTGTCCTAAATTCTTAAAAGTTCTTCAGCTTTATTTCCAGGTTTAAACAAACAACCTCACTGTACATTATTATGAGTATGACTAAATAAAGCACGCTAGTGAATTCAACGATATCTTTATCGCATGACTGAGTCTCTTCCATTTGGACTTCTGCTCTCTCCAAGTGCCAACACCTCGGCAAATCCGGATCTGTCAGATCGGGGTGTTTCAAAAGCCTCCCTGAAAACAGTTTAGTGTTCTGACACTTTCCCACAGCTCTTCTCCGTGACCAATCGGCGCATTCAGAGCGACCGCACACATGCGACCCCGCCGCTGACCCGGGATCGGCTGAGCCGCGGGTGTGAGTCGCTAATCGGAATCGCTTCTCCGGCCTTTTTGTTCTCGCTAATGAAAAGCGGAGCTCTAGAAGCCGGCCTCCCCTCCCCATCCGCCCATTCTGTCCACTTCAGGCCCCCGTAGACATGAGGCCCTCAATAGAAATGACTTTTATAGACTTTTTTCCAGCTCATCTCCCCGTACAGAGAATGAGACGTGTCCATCTCTTGAAAGGAAACACTGAGAGCAGAAGATAATGTGATATGCATCATTTGCTACGGGCGTGTGGGCGGGGCTGAGGGTCAGCTGACCCTTTAACAGGGCGTTTAAGTGGAAACTATTTAGACTCAATAGCGAGCAGAGAGCATGACTAACCTGCTTACTCACGCCGCTGACGGTGGCCGCTCTGGCGATTTGTCCAACACATTAAAAAGGCATCGCTGAATGTGTTCAGAGCACCTGAGAGTTTTATTCATTAATTTAGGCCTGTGTGTGTGTGTGTGTTTTAAAGTTCATTCCGTTTTCTAATGCAGACATGGCTCTGATGAATCATGGAAAGTCAGATTGTTGCTATCCTGAAAAGTATAGCGAAATTGCAATGTGACGCACTTAAATAATCACATAAATGACATAATGAATATTTAGCCCCAAATTGACATATTTATACCCTCGGCAGGGATCAATGCTGTAAATTCGCTATTATAAATAAATAAATACAAAAAACTCAACCAAAAACATAATAACAGAGGTCATGTTTCTCTATTTTTGGATATATTTTTTTTACCCTTAGGATAAATCTTTATCAAAAAAATTAAAATAAAATAAAATAAAATAAAATAAAATAAAATAAATAAAATAAAATAAAATAAAATATAAATAATAGATGAAAAACTAAATGAAAATTAGAAATAACATTCCATGATTACATATAAAAATCAAACAAAGGTTTACTCTTTTTGAATATAGTATTTATACACTTAGGATAATCCTATACATTTCATATAAATAGAATAAAATAAAACACAAATTAAATTCGCACACAAAATATTGAATAAAAATACCCTTAGAACAGCTAAATTCTAAAATTCCTTATAAAACATATAAAAATAAATAAATAAATAACAAAAAAACAAACAACCACAATATTTTAACGACGAAGGCCAATGTTCACTTTAAAAAAAAAGTTAGGATCAAATAACTCTATAAATAAAATAAAAGTAAAATAAAATTTTGTATTAAATGAAGCTACCTTTAGAAGTGCTAAATCTCGAAACATTCCTCGACTAAAAGTGAATGCATGAATAAATACAAACACACAACAAACACAAAAAATTCTTCCATATTTTTAGGGAATCATATTGTGATATTAATAACCTATTTACTATAAATAAAATAAAATAAAATAAAACACCATTAGAAGGGCTAAATCTTATACATTACCTCAAAATATACAATAAATAAATAAACACATAAAAGATTATTTAAATTAAATAAAAAATTCTATATTTTACAAATATGACACTTAGCAAGCTTAAGCTAATGTTACAGAAAATTACATGATTTTTTTTTTTTTTTTTTTTTTTATTTTTAAATCCTATACATTCCCTATAAATACATACATACATACATAATATCATACAGTCCAAATAAAGAAACCCTTGTCTCCTCTCATCGTGATGTGTGTGTCCTGCAGAGGGCGTGGGGTCTGTGCTGTGGAGTCCAGCGCTGAGCTCCAGGTCTCAGCCGGGAATCCTGCGGCGGGCTGTGTTTTCTGAGGAACAGAGACGAGAGCTGGAGAGAACCTTCCGCAAGCAGAAATACATCAGCAAGACCGAGCGCAACCGACTGGCCACCGACCTCTGTCTGAAAGAGACGCAGGTCAGACCACAGAAACACACGCTCAACTTGTGCTGCTTCATCATTTTGTGGAAACCGTGATACACTATGTAATACAAGCTTGCAGCTGTTCGCTAATAAGTCATTTTTAAATTAGAGTAATAGCCATTTATTTATCAAGGATGCATTTAATTGATCAAAAAGTGACAGTAAAGATATTTCTATTTGAGATTTCTATTTAAAATTAAATGCTGTTCTTTTGAGCTTTCTATTCATCTGTGAATCCTAAAAAATAAAATGTATGACGGTTTCCACAAAGATATTGTGCAGCACAACTGTCTTCAACATTGATAATAAAGCAGAAATGTGTTATGAAGCAGCAGAGCAGCAGATTATACTGATTTCTTGAGGAGATATGCAACTAGACACTGAAGAATGGTAAACTGATGCCTGAAAATACAAGCTGCCCGCATCACAGAAATAAAATGACATTTTACCGTATTTAGCGAAAAACAAATACTGATATTGTTACATGCATGCCTTGTTTTCTGTTCTCTCCATTGTGACCTAGTTTTCCTGAGTTGCCTGATTATGTCATTCAGTTCACCTGTTGTCTATTAATCATCTCATTAGTTCCCTTTGTTTGGCTCATGCTTATAAGTCCTCAGTTCTCCCTTAGTCTTTGTCCATTCTCCGTCTATGTTAAGTTGGTTTCCGTGCCTGTTCTCCTGGATTTATCTGATTAAAAGACTTCTCGTTGATCTCCTTCGTCCTCGTGCAGTTTGTATCCCCAACGAGTGACAGAAGAACGGACCGACTACAGTTTTTTTTTGTGGCGTTTTGTTCCCTTTTTCCCCACTCTTCTGTCACCATGGATATTCCTGCTGTGGCCGTGCTATGCCTGGAGCAGGGTGACCATCCGCTGGAAGACTACACACGGGACTTTTTACATCGTGCGTGCCTGACTCATTACCCTGATCGCTCGCTCTGTGTTTTTTACTACGGCAGCCTGAGCGAGCACTCGAAGGCACGCATTCCAGCAGTTTTGCCGTATTTGTGGAGTGGGTGCTGGAGAATAATGGACTGCATTTCTCCGTCTGTCCCGCTGATGAGGACATCTCCAGCCCCACTCCCAACCCAGAGCCCAGACAGCAGTAAATCCCAGATGACCCACAGACTGGAATTGACCTGAGCCCCCACGCCAGATGGAGCAGCCTGAGCCTGCCATGACACGTGAGCCAGCGCAGAAATCCGCGACTGAGCAGATCACCGCCCCTGAGCCTCGAGAGTCGTCTGACCATGGGCGTGAGCCGGCAACACCGCACGTGTCTGAGGGAATGCTCGTGGAGATCGAGGGCTTGGAGGGAAGCCCCGCCCACACTCCTGCCGCTGAGGGTGTGCTGCTACTGGTCACTGGACATTATATTGAGGAACTAATGGATGTTTTTCAAGAGGAATTAATAGACTGGTTTGGGGAGGTAATACCCAGAACTCCTGAGTCTCCTATGTCCCCTGTGTCTCCGCTGGTTCCGCCCAGCCCTGAATCTCCTGCATCTCCACTGATTCCACCAAGCTCCTGTTCTCCTGTGTTCCCTCCCAGCCTCCATCTCCCGCCTCCTCAGCCAGTTCCTCAGTCCTATTTCTGCTGGTGCCTGTCAGTCCCTCAGCTCACCCTCAGTCAGCGCCATCTCCAGCTCCGCCTAGGCATGAGGATCTCCTGTCTCCGCCTCCAGTCTCCGAGTCCTGGACTCCACCCCGGTCCTTCGACCCATCTTGGCTCCTAGCTCCCTCGTCTCCACTGTGGCCCATCATCTCACTGGCTCCACTGCCGGACAGCCCCTTCGTCCACTCCGGCTCTGCCTTGGTCATCCCTCCCCCCCCTCTTCCCCCCCCCCCCCCCGGTCGCGATCATCCGCTGCCCTCCCGGACTCCACTCCTCCGGCTTCGCCTGCTGGTCACTCCCGTCCCCTATTGCTATCGTCTGGATCCTCCTTACACAAGCCTCCACCTTCGTTCCTCAGTCGCCTCTGGACTCTGACACGCTGGCTCTCCGGCATTCCCGCCTCCACCTTGGTCGCCTGAGCATCCTGCCGCATACATGGTGTCGACCTCTTGGCTCTCCGTCTGCTAGGCTATCCATGCTGCCGGTATCCACAATCCAGTGGCACTCCGGTCTCAATCCCCCCGTCCACCCCAGGGCTGTCGTCCAAGCGCCTCTCACATGGATCCTCCCTCCTTCACTCTAGTCCTGGTGCGACCTCATCCTGGCTGCCGGTCTCTGGACACAACATATGGATCCTCCTGACACTCTCTGCTTGTCCTTGGCTGCTCTCACCCCACTCCTCTTGGAACTCTGTTGGATATTTCTTGGTCTGCCCTTTCTCTCACCTTCAACGCCCCCTCCGAAGTTGCGAGCTTTGTTACTTTTTTTTTTTTTATTAAGTCGAGCCACACAGGCGTACGCGACCTCTCCCAGGATGGGGGGCGCACAACTGTTATACATGTAATAGCTTGTTTTCGGTTCTCTCCTTCTGACTAGTTTTCCTGATGTTGCCTGATTATGTCATTCAGTTTCACCTGTTGCTTCGTAATCATCTCTTGAGTTTTTTTTTTTTATTTTTTTTTTTTTTTTTTTCTTTTTTTTTTTTTTTTATTGTTCCCTGTTTGAAGTTCATTGCATATAAGTCCTCAGTTATCCATTAAGTATTCGTCTGTTCTCTGTACAAGTTTTTTTTTCAAGTGGTTTACACTGCTTGTTCTCCTGCGATTTATACGCCCTCCCCCCAGATTTAAAGATTTTCGTTATCATCTTCGTCCTCATGCAGTTTGTATCACCAATGCGTGACAGATATAGAATTTTTGGGGGGATTTTTTCCCGCCTCCCCCCAACAACATGGAATCTGAACGCTCAACCTGAACCTACTCACGTCCTCAGTTGCTTCACAATTTCCTACATCTAACATTTTAATATTGTTCATCATTTCCATATAAAAACTATGCCTTCAAGAGTAATGACAACAGTTATGCGATAGCATTTTGAGCAGTTGTATCAGTTGATAGTTAGAACATTGTAATGAAATGAATAGACACTCAATCAGATGGTAATGCTCAGGAGATTGCCATATGGAAAAATCAGTACTTGATGATTAAGGTTGTGTCATTTTGAACACGGAGTTGTGATTGAGCTTCAATGACAAAGATACTTTGGCCTTCATGTGAATTGTATCCAAGCATTTGGAGAAAAAAGTAGTCGAGTTTTTGAAAATCGTGCAATTTTGAATCTCTGGGTTTCGGTGAATTAAGGGCATTGTGGCACTCTATGAGTTTTGAAAAATGACATGAAGATTCTGTTATTAGTGCAAAAATAATTGTAAACAACGAAGCTAAATGCGAACAACAGACCTCTATATTTACGGTTTGATGTCAAACCTGGGTTTTCACACTCTGTAAGTCGATCCAGTTTGCTGAATGCGGTACATGTGTCCCGCAGGTGAAGATCTGGTTCCAGAACCGCAGGATGAAGTGGAGGAACTCCAGAGAGAAGGAGAGCACATACACACGACCGCCGATGGAGCGACTGATGCTCTGGAGCCAATCTGAACCGGCGGACAAAACACACACGCCAGCGCAGACCAAACACACTCACACTCACTCACCGGTGCACAGCACAAACGCTGAGACCAGATGACAAATCAGAGGAGAGAACAGACTCTTGATGCGAAACAGCTGGAAAAGATTTGTACGCAAAAACTGCAAATATCTAGGAATTTTACAGTTGTGATTTATAGGCCTGGAAATGTCTTTAAAAGTGATGGGAAAGTCTGAACTTTTGGCAAAACTTTACAATACGTTTCTATTTGTTAACATGAACTAACAATGAAAATCGTAGTTTTAATCGTAGTTAATGTTAATTTCAACATTATGAGATACTACATCATAATTATGACATAAAAAAATCATAAATATCAGAAATTAAGTCATAACTATGAAATATACCCCCGTTTCACATACAAGGCTTAAGCTAGTCCCAGACTAAAATGCATGTTTGAGCTGTCTCAACTGAGAATATCTTGCTCTGACATATCTTAAAATATGTCAGTGTCATTGTTCTGTCTCAAGATGCACACCTGTAATGTTTTCTTCTAAGGCATTTTTGTAAAAGTTGCTTAAATATCTTAATTTAACTAAGGTCTAGTCCTGGCTTAAGCTTTTGTGAAACCGGGCCTAAAAGTCCAAATTATGAGATACGAAGCTATAACTGTGACATACAAAGTAAAAAATATAGTGATCTAAGTCATACATTTTGCAAATTAAAAGTCTCTAGATTATGACGAAGCCTGCACATATAATTATGACAAAAGTGAAAAATATGAGATACTAAGTCATAATTTTGAAATTAAAAGTCTAAATTATGAGAAGCTGAATCATAATTATGAAAAAAGTCAAAAATATGAGATACTAAATCATAATTTTGAAATTAAAAGTCTAAATTATGAGATACTAAATCATAATTATGAAATTAAAAGTCTAAATTATGAGATACTAAATCATAATTAGTGAAATTCAAAGTCTAAATCACGGCAGGAAGCTGATATCATAATGGATGACCCCCGTGAAAAATATGAGAGTACTAAGTCATAATCTATGAAAATGCCTAAAAAGTAAATTTATGAATGATACTAAATACATAATTGAAATTAAAAGTCAGCAATTATAGAGCCATTTGATACTGAAGAACCAGCTGTAAGTATGAGATAAATACAACAAAATTCATGATATGAACAAGGTAAAAGAAAAAACGATACTATAAGGCAGCCGTTTTATAAACAGGGCCCAATTATGGATCGCGCGATTCCAAAACAGACGCCAGAAGACAGATTTATCTAACCCAAATGCGCCCACAAGTTAAAGACTACAGACCACAACTCCACTAATTTACATATCGACCAACACAACTATAGCCACTACGATATAGAAGCCACACGCCGAAAACGTATTGAGTAGTCGCCCAAATAAAGCAATAATAAAAAAAGCAAGACACAGAAAGCTTTGTGAAAAGAAACTGAGCGCAAAAAATTAAGGATTTGCCTAGAAGGGGAAGTTTTGATAGACGCTGGTATGACATGACTCCAAGTGACGGCCGCTCCCAGACGTCGTTTATTATTTCCTAAAGCAAGGAAAAATAACATGTATTGGACAATATGATATCGTTCTTTCTTCGCGTAATGATGTTCCCTGCACGATCAAAATAAATTAATAGTGCTGACACAAATCCTTTCCCCTATTACATGCGCTCTCTGTTATTGCAGTCTGCCATCACCATAGCAACAATAATGAACCAGCCATTTTAATGCGCACAAAATAGTTTTAAAGACATGACTTTTAAGCGGGAGCGGTTAAATAATGTGAAAAATGCCATGTAATTTGGACCAGCAGACCGCAAACATTTAGTATAGTAAATCTTGTATGCGTGATTCATTTTAATTCTCTCCTCCCATAAATTTTGCGTCTGAAAAGGAAACTCCTACAAATCCATATTCAATAAGGTCAGATGCAAAAATAACTGTGTCCTAAATCATTAATTATGAATAAAAAGTCTAAATATGATTGTCAGGGTCGCACCGATCACTAAGTCCATAATAATAAGATAGTTAAGTTATAACAAAAAGTGATAGATTCATGACAAACCAAAAATACGTATATCTACACTAATTGATAAGAAAATAAAAAAATAAAATAAAATTCAAAATTATGAGATACAAAGTCATAATTATGAGATAAAAAAATTGACATGAAAAGTAAGAAAATAGATACTACGTCATAATTATGAATTAAAAAGTAAAAATTATGAGATACTAAATCATAATTTTGAAATTAAAAGTCTAAATTATGAGATACTAAATCATAATTACTAACAATAAATTAACAGTTGTATTTTATTAACTAAAATGGACAAAAATATTGTAACAAATGTATCGCACTTTGTTAGTTAATGTTAGCTAATACATTTATTAATGTTAACTAATGGGACAGTATTGTAAAGTGTTACCAAAATTTCTGTACTGAATATATACTTTCAAGTTGTTCTCTCAAATATTTTATTGGCTAGAAATTGCTCTTTGTGAGTGTGAGCTTTATAAAATTGGTTATGAAATTTCACAGGTGCAAAAGTGTTGTAAAATATGCCTCAATATGATGAATGTGAATAATGCTACAGCTCTTTATCTTTGCAAATGCATGTGCAAAATTAGGTCATTTGAATTCTCGTTACTACTGCAATTAAGCTCTTTATAAGATGCACAACTAATTGCCATAACAAGCTCAATTACATGTGCTTGTATTTTTAATCTTGCATAAAGTGTACTTTGTAAATTTTGAATTACTTTTAGATGAGAAACATTACTTTTGAAATAAAATGAGACGGAACGATTATTTCTTTTGCTTCAACTTTTTGACATTCATCCCTTTGTGCAAAACTCTAATTGAAGCAACAGTTTACACACTTTCACAGAGCAACACTTGACATCTCATTTCAGACACATAAATAGACGCCAAATGAAGCCACTCGAGGTGCCAGTGAACACGAGAAACTACCCATTACACACCTGTAAACAAACACACGCCGCTCATCTGCTGTAAACGCTGATCTCCTGACGGTGGAAAAGCAGGTCAACATCTTCAAGATCACCTTGCGCTGAAAATGACAACATGATATCAATCTGTGGAAGCCCATTTCTGCCATATAAGAAAAAAGTCATGCTTTGGTATCATAATCTATTATGAAGTGAATAAAAAGTTGACATTATAAGATATAAGTTAAAATTATGACATTATAAGGTACATTTTTTTTTAAAGATTTAAGTCATAATTAGCCCGAAACTATTAGCATATGCCCCCCACATTTTTGAACAAGCCATAATCTTGAAATAAAAAAAAAAGTACAAAATATGAGATGTCATATTTTGCAAATAGAAAACACCACAAGATCACATGCGAGCTCCAGCATAAGAACAACGACCTTTTAGCAACCACCCAAAACATTTACAACCACATACACACCCTAGCAACCCCCGGAAACACATATTAGGAACCTCCTAAGCAAAGCTATCCCAATTCCACACACGAAACAATTGAATCGCAACCTCATTAAACTGCCACTAAAACCAACAAACCACATTTGCCAACCCACATATCATACCACCCTAGCAAACCACCCCAACAAGCACATTTGGACCAAATGTAGCCAACAGCAAGCCAACCACCACAAACATTGCAAACTCAGTAGGCAACTGCCTAAAACCCAACCAAAACACATTTGCAACCACATATCAACACCCTAGCAACCACCCAAAATGTGTTGCCCATACCACATAGCAACACATCTCAGGAACACAAAAACACATTTGCGAACCAAATAGCAGCAGTCCTAGCCATCCACCCCCGCGTCCCCAAACAACTTGACAACCTCTGAGCAACTAATGCCCTAACAACCACCCAAACATTTGGAACCACATAACAACACTCTAGCAACCACTCAAAACATTTGCAACCACATAGCAACACCTCAGGAACCACACAAAACACATTTGGAACCACATAGCAGCAGCATAGCAACCACCCAAACAATTGCAACCTCTTAGCAACTGCCTAACAACCACCCAAAACACATTCACAACCACATAGCAACACCCTAGCAAACACCTACAATATTTTAGCAACCATCCCGAACACCCATTTTACAATCTAAATATAAACCCTACAACCATACCAACACAGATTACAACTAAACTATAACCCCTACAAACCAACCATAAACAATTTGCCCAACCACACAGCGACGCCTAGCACAACAACCATAAAACATTTGATCGAAACTACATAGCAAATCGTCCAGCCTGCAACCTACCAAAAACATGCGATTCTGGAACCACATCCACCGCAACCACCTAAAACATTTGCAACCACATAGCAACACCAGAGCAATCACCTAAAATATTTGCAACCACATAACAACAGCCTAGCAACCACCCAAAACACATTTATGAACGAGCCATATAGCAACACATACCTGAACCTAGCCCAACCACCCAAATCATTTGCAACAACAGCCACAACGTAGCTAGACAACCACCCAAAACGATTCTACAACAAAGTGAGACAACCGCCCCCCAAGCCAACCAGCAAAACAACACCATGCGAAGCACCAGACACCAAATCCCCCCCCCCCAAAGCCAGACATCACAGTGAGATGCTTTTCTGCTCATTCAATATGTTATTGTTGACACGCCGTTTTCTGTCATCAGGTCTCGCCCTTGAATTGCCCACAAGTCAATCACATCAGAAAGGCGCAATAATGAAATAAAAAGTCAAAATTATGATATACTAATTCGATTATGAAATAAAAAGTCAAAATTTATGACATAAAGTACCACATCTTAGCCACTCTTCACAGACAAAACCAGAATAATCAGTAGCCAATTCTCAGCCCCACTCACACAGGACTTCAAACCAACCCCACCCAATGCAAAAACTCCCATCTTCTCCTTCTGAGGCAGAAGTATCAAAACTTCTGTTCTCCAGCCATCCTACAACATGCCCACTAGACCCTATCCCCTCACACCTCCTCCAAGCAATATCTCCTACACTTTTACCAGCACTCACATCATCAATACATCTCTCCTCACGGGCACCTTCCCCACTGCATTCAAGCATGCTCGGATAACCCCACTGCTCAAAAACCTACATTAAACACTTCACTTACAGATGGCTACAGACCGGACCCTCTCCTCTCCTTCTTTTTTACATTCATTTTAGCCGGAAAACCCTGAAAGAGGTTGCTTTCAACCAGTATTATCTTCGTTCTTTCAAAGCAATCAAACAAACTGCAGACCTAACAGTCATGCCGTTTCAGATCGGTGCGCCGCATTCAACTTTGAGCCACTGCTAGCCACCCTACTGTCGGTCACAGAAGCCTTGCGGATTGCAAATGCTGATTCCAAATCATCAGTCCTTATTCTGCTGTATCTTTCTGCTGCTTTTGACACTGTCATTTATCAGATCCTCCTGTCTGCCCTCTCTTTAATGGGCATCACAGGGATTCCACTTCACTTGTTTGAATTCTATCTCACTGGTAGGTCTTTCAGGTTGTCTTGGGGAGGGGAGGTATCCAAAGCATATCAACTGGTCACTGCGGTTCCTCAGGGATCAGTTCTTGGACCCCCTCCTCTTCTCCATATACACAACATAACTGGGTCCCATCATACAGGCACATGACTTCTCCTACCATTGCTATGCTGATAACACACAGCTCTATCTCTCATTTCAAACAGATGATCCAACGGTAGCTGCACGGAACTCAGGCTGCCTGGCAGACATCTCGGCATGGATGAAAGAATATACACTACTGCTAAACCTGCCACAGATGAGCTTCCTTGCTCTATCTCTGCCACTCAATATAAAGTTATGATTTTTCATTCCCAGCTTAGAGGTTCTTCTACCCAATTACACCCATCAACTATCGTTGTTTTTTTTTTTTTTTTTTTTAAAAATTTTTTTTTTTTTTTTTTGTTTTTTTAGGTCGAAATCATGGTGTAACTTGTTGATAACCAGCTGACCTTCAAAGACCACAGTGCAAAGACCGCTCGATCTTGCAGGTTTGCATTGCACACCATCAGAAAGATCAGGCCCTTTCTAACGGAGCATGCCGCACAACTTCTTGTCCAGGCCCTTGTCATCTCTAGGCGGGACTACTGCAATGCTCTTCTGGCTGAACTCCCATCAAGCACAATCAAACCTCTACAAAAGATTCAGAATGCAGCGGCACGACTGGTCTTCAACGAGCCCAAAAGAGCACATGTATACACCTACTCTTCATCTGCCAGTGACCACTGGCCCTACCGCCGTTGCCCGGCCGTGACCGAATCAAGTTCAAGACATTGATGCTTGCCATATAGAACAGCCACAGGCTCAGCAACCGCCTACTTCCACTCACTACTACGAAACTACATCCCCTCCAGAAGTCTGAGATACGCTAGTGAGCGACGCCTCGTGGTACCACCACAGAGAGGCACTAAATCACTTTCCAGAACATTCTCGTTCACCAATCCTGGCTGGTGGAACGATCTTCCCACACATATTCCGGAATGCTGAAATCCCTGACAATTTCAAGCGACAGACCCGTGAAAACTCATACTCTCTCGAAGCACTGACGTCATCATCCCCCCCCCCCCCCCAAAAAAAAAAAAACAAAAACAAAAAAAAAAACTTTATTATTCCTTCTCTTTTAGCTTGTACGCCTTTAAACAACGTCTAAGCAACTTGGTATTACAACCACTCTTGTGTCGTTGCCTCTCTTAAGAAGAATCGTTTATGTATCCCAATTGTAAGTCGCTTTGAGATAAAAGCGTCTGCTAAATGACCTAAATGTAAATGTAAATGTACAGTAACAAATATGAGATATAGGTCATAATAATGAAATGTAAAGTCTGACTTATGGTCAACTAAGTATCATTGATGAGACTAAAAATTCAACGACTTATTAAGTAATAGATTATGCAAATAAAAATCTAAAGTATTAGACACTAAGTCATAATTATATAAATTAAAAAGTAGCTACCTTAGCAGATTACTCTAGTAATTATGTATAATAATATATATAGATATATAGATAGATAGAATACAGTATACAAAATTATGACAAAAGGTAAGAGATATATCTAAGTAATAATTAGTCTAAATTAGGTCTGACAAAGCAATGACAAAAATAGTTATAAGGACAGTAAGCTAAAAAAAAAGACATACTAAGTTATAATCATGAGTTTGAAAATTTAAATGTGATACTTTTTAAGTCATAATTATGATTTACCCAAATATTTTTTCTTACGTGGCAGAACGGCCTTCCGTATTGTTATTATTGCATCTGTAAATTACCCTAATATGAAAGCTTACTTAAATAAAACGAACAGTCACAGATAAAACATACACATTTATCAATTTGTCAAACTGCTGTTGCCACAGCTGAGTAAAAGCAAACCTCCTGAGACTGGATCACATCGTGAACAGCCTTAAATTGGGTTTTCATGGCTTATTGCTTTGAAAAGGATTATGAAAGTATCAAATAACAGGAGATGACTGAAAAAATATACATTATATACACACATGTGTCATTATTGTCATTTTAATGTTACTTAAGTTAGTCTCAGATTATTGATCCTAAATTTAAAAAAAAATGTATTCCTTCCCTTTCTAGCTTGTACTTATTTGAGCAAATGCTTCAAACTTGGTATTACGAGCACAAAAGCAGTTTTAAGTCGCTGGGGTATATTTGTAGCAATAGCCAACAATACATTGTATGGGTCCAATTATACATTTCTCTTTAATAGGCCAAAAATCAATTAGGAATTACTGGATCATGTTCCATGAAGATATTTTGTAAATGTCCACCGTAAATAAATCAAAACTTAATTTTTGTTTAGTAATATGCATTGATAAGAACTTAATTTGGACAACTTTAAAGATGATTTTCTCAATATTTTTTTTTTTTTTGCACCCTCAGATTCCAGATTTTTTAAATAGTTGTATCTTGGCCAAATATTTTCCTAACAAACCATACATCAATGGAAATATTATTTAATCAGCTTTCGGATGATGTATACATCTCAATTTCATAAAATTGACCCTTATGACTGGTTTTGTGGTCCAGGGTCACAAATGTACGGTGGGCCGGAAGTGCAAAGCAATCCAATTCTTAAAACAAAATAACAAATTACAAACGCAAATGCAAGTCTAAAAAACAAAATAACAAGTCAGAAAACACAATGACAAATTCTAAAACAAAATAACAAGTCAGAAAACAACGAAAAATCAGACAAACCGGAAAGGTAGGTATAGTTTGAGACAGCGCCATTGGTTTGGGATTACTCACCGCTGACTGGACGAGACATCTGTCAATCATCGTATACAGAGAAGAACCAGCCGAAGAACAGCAGAGTCATGGTAGAAAGTTCAGAGATGGTATTAAAGTAGCTCAGTTTATTAAAATGTATTGTATGAATTGCCTTTACTCTGGAATAAAAAATACGGGGTGTTTATTTAGATTTAGTTAAAAGTGGCTGTCAATCATTAGCTTCAGTGGCGCAGATGGATAAGCTCTTGCCCTTGGCTTTTTGACGCGATCGACCCCGGGTTCGATCCCGTCTTTTGCCGAACTTTTTTTTCCTCCCTTTTCAATTCTCGTATTAGCAATGGATTCTATTTACACTAAGTGAAAATAGCAGTATTTTTAGCAATATGCTATTTACACTAAGTGCGAATACCTAGTTACACTATGTTAAAATAGCAGGATTTCTACTATCAAGTATACTACTTGCTGCAAATAGTGGCAATTATCTGCACTTCAGTTTTGTAGTACATTATAAAACAGTATGCAGTAATAGCGTATTGAGTGTAAATTATAATTTTAATTATTAAATGGATGCCACCTTATTGGTACAATAAAGCCCTCCCTACACCTACCTTAACCCTACCCCATACTTTAGTTTCAACTTTTTGATTATTTCCTTAATTTATTGAAAATAAATGCCTTTACATGGATACGAGATGTGAAAAGGGAGGAAAAAAAGTTCGGCAAAAGAAGGGATCGAACCCGGGTTGATCGCGTTAAAAAGCCAACGACACGCGCTTATCCATCTGTGCCACTGGAGCTGATGATTTACAGCCACTTTTAACTAAATGTAAATAGACACTCCGTATTGTTTGATTGACAGATGTCTCGTCCAGTCAGCGGTGAGTAATCCCAAACCAATGGCGCTGTCTCAAACTATACCTACCTCTTCCGGTTTGTCTGATTTGTCCTTGTGTTTTCTGACTTGTTAATTTGTTTGTCTGATTTGTCTTTGTGTTTTCTGACTTATTTTGTTTTCTGACTTGTTATAATGTTTTTTGTAATTTGTTATTTTGTTTTCAGAATTGTGATTTGCTTTGCACTTCTCGGTCACCTTACAAATGTGATCAATCGTGTGAAACAATGGGAAGTCAGTTTTGAGTCACTAGGGGTCAGTGTTTTACAATAAATGACAGTCACTGCTGTGGCATTACTAAAATCAGCTGATCATGCTTCACTAATAGAAATACTATAGTATTACCATGTTTTAAACATGGTTTTAGACATGTACTATATCATAATACCATGGTATTTTTTTTTAATAATTAGAAAATCCATGGAAAAAACAGTGAATGTACCACAGTGTTACCATCTGATAGAATGTACCACAGTACGCTAGTGCTTTTTTCTATAAAGTCTTAATTATAATAAGGAAGGATTTTTATCTAGATTTTGTGGTAGATTTTGGCTAGAATTTGAGGAAAGGCCATATTAATTGATTCGTTTACAGTAGTAAGCTTAATGGCATGGTGAATTTTTAAGGGTTATGCAACGAAACAAGTTTTTGTGGTTTTTGGTGGTCTGTGATTCAGATACTCGAACACAAATTAAACCAAGATGAACATCTCTGCATCTCTGCATTCAGAATGTGTGAAAACATGCCAGTGTACTTGAGAAACTCATTCCCACAGTTCAGCAGAAACAGCATCAGTCGAGGCCCGCAGCACTGCACAGGTGAGCAAAGATCATCACACAGGTGCTTCTCGCTTTATTTACTGCTCCAGCACAGTCTCTGAACACACGCTTGTTGCTTAGCTGTTGCTTTTCACTTTCAATAACACAAATAAGGGGAAAACTGGGGCACATTTGGAGTTTTTTCATTCTCCTTTCTAAGTGTCTCTCTCTGTTGTTATTTCCTGAGGGTCTCAAGTGGCTGCTGTTGTCTGGAAAAGGCTTCAGATTGTGTTTGAATTATTTTATTTTACTGGTGGCACTTTAGAAAATGACGTGCTGCGAGGACGACAGTATTATTGTGTTTCAGTCCCATCAGTCACAACATCAATAACTTATGGTCACAAACACCCACACACACACACACACACACACACCACACAACTCACCACACACAACACGCACCACACACACACCCACACAACACACACACACACACACATGTTTGTTTTTGTAAAAAGTGGGGACATCCCATAGGCGTAAATGGTGTTTATACTACAGACTGTATATTCTATTGCCCTACACCAACCCTACCCCTAAACCTACCCCTCACAGGAGACTTTCTGCTATTTCAGATTTTCAATACACTCCATTCTGAGTGATTTATAAGCATTTTGAAAAGTGGGGACAATGGGTAATGTCCTGAAAAGTCAACCTTCTCCTTGTAATACCTATGTCATACCCATGTCATTAAATACAAATTTTTTCCTCATTTGTTCACAAATAACGTGTACACACACACACACCACACACACACCTCACACACACACACACTCACACTCCCATGGACTTCTGTTGTACTTAGATTAAGCTAATTAGTTAGTGGTGTTTGCTAAGGCACATGTAACAATTATTAGTAGTCACATTAATCTGAGTCAACTTCTGTTGGGCAACCACCCAAAACATTTGCAACCTCATAGCAACTGCCTAACAACCACCCAAAACACATTCGCAACCACATAGCAACACCCTAGCATCCACCTAAAATATTTGCAAACATCCCAAACATTTACAAACCAAATTATAAATCCTAACAACCACCCACAACACATTTGCTAAAACCACTCAGAACACCTTAGCAACCACTCAGAACACCCTAGCATCCACTTAGCAACAGCCTAGCAACCACCCAGAACACATTTGGAACCACATAGCAACCACCCAAAACATTTGCAACCACATAGCAACACCTGAGCAACCACCCAAAACATTTGCAACCACATAGCAACAGCCTAGCAACCACCCAAAACACATTTGGAACCACATAGCAACCACCAAAACATTTGCAACCCAACATCTGAGCAACCACCTAAAACATTTGCAACACCCTAGCAACCACCCAAAACACATTTGGAACCACATAGCAACAGCCTAGCAACCACCCAGAACACATTTGGAACCACATAGCAACCACCCAAAACATTTGCAACAACATAGCACAACGTAGCAACCACCCAAAATATTTACAACCACGTAGCAACCAGCAAAAACACATGTGGAAGCACACAGAACACCATATAAGCAGACATCAGTGAGATTCTTTCTGAATCTGTGTTCATGCTGGACAGCGTGAGAGGGTCATCATATGTTATTGTTGACAGGTTTTCTGTCATCATGTCTCGCTCTGAATTGCAGTCCATCACAGCATAAACTCCTCTCTCTCTCTCTCTCACTCTCTCTCGGATGACCAAAATATTAAAAGCGTTTAATGAATTCCGGCGGAAGAGTTTTGAGCTCTATTCAAATATGCGGTGGCCCTCTGTGACCCGCAGCTGTCTCACATCGGAGGTGATATTAGATTCTCGCTGAGTTGCATGTGGGTGTCAGAGGCCTTCGAGAGCCGGGACGGATCCGCTCTGTCAGGCTTTATTGGGAGTTTGGCTGTTGTTGATCCTTTACTCCTTTATTATGGGATCTGCAGGGATTAGCTGTGAACGTGAGCAGTGTTTCACCGCTGCAGGAGAGCCTCAGACTCCATAATAGCTGCCGACTCTCAGATAAGACGGACTGGTCTTTCAGCGCCGCCAAACGGGTCGCCAGGGCCGAGCAAAGCTCCTCTGTTCAGAGCCAAAACACAGCTTGACCGCTTGATTTACTAGGTCAGTTTCCAAGAGAGTTCTCGTCTTGTTAAGAATAAGAGACTAGTCGAACTCATTTCAGAGCAAGAACAGCGTCACAGATGTGTCAAAAAAAAGGCCGGAGTGAAAAAGGTGACCTGATTTCAAACTGAAAGCCTTGTAGAAAAGCCACAATCTGAAGAAAAATAAAAAAGATAAAATACTCAGTAACATGTAATTAATTAAATTAAATACTAAAAAATTTAAAAAAGCTTTAAAATAGCAATTAGGTAAATATTTATATAAATATAGAAATAAATTTAATTTATTTTTATAAATGCCGTATATATATTATATATATTATATATATATATATATAATATATAGAAATATAATTATCCACAACATTGGTTTATAATTTCGTATTATATTCAGAAATAAAAAAACCATTAATGCGTAAATATAACTAATATATCATTAATTACACATAAAATATAAGTAATACGATACTGTATACAATACATTATTTATAATTATAAATACAAATAATGCATTATATATGGATACAAATATAGATTATTGAATATAATATTAATGTAAATTAAATAAAAATCAATTCGTTAAATGCTTATTTTATTTTATACTTATTTTTCCATCATTATTGGCACCTTATGCTTTATGACACAGTTTTTATGTTATTTTATTACATGTTATTTGGATTAATGCTTTGGCAATATAAAAAACTACCACCATACTACTATAAACTACTCTCTGAGGCTATTTTTCAATTTTAAAGTAATCATAAAGATCGCAGCGATTGTGTTTCAGCTGTATAACAGAAAGGTCAAACACATGTAATGTAGTCGCAGTGAGGTGAAGCGTCTCGTACGGCTGTCACAGCGTGCGCTTTGAGACCGGCTCTGATTTTAATGGCTGTAAGAGTCTCTGCCCTGTTCAATTCAAAACTGACCACATGAGAGAAAAATCAATTCTCAGCGTCTCCAGAACGATGCCACACCAGCTCCTGATAACCAAACCAGCTGCACTTTCTACAGAGAATCTCAGAGTCTACGAAACCGTGCGGATCTGAGAACTGACGCATTTTAATAAAGAGAAAACAACCCTGTTCAATTATACATAAGCATAACAGCACACCAGGGACTCGGCTCTCAGGACTACGTGAGTAAGATTAAACAGGGTTTGTGTTCCACAGACATTTCTGGGTCACACCTTTATGGAGCACTCTTAAAAATAAAGGTTCTTTATTGGTGCCAGTGGTTCCATAAAGAATCTTTAACAGCGCTGGAATCTCTACACTGCACAGAATGTTCTTCACACTAAGAACAAATGGTTCTTTTAAGAACTCTTCACTGAAAGGTTCTTTGAGGAACCAAAACGGTTCTTCTATGGCATCTTGCCTTCTGGAACCTTTATTTTTAAGAGTGAACTCGAAACCTTTTTCCAGCTGGTTAAAGCTTGTTTGGGAGGATTCATGGGCTCACTATTTAAAACAACTAGTTTAAAACTGTCTAACACTGAACAGTTTATGAATTCTGTCCTCCAGGGTTAAGCTAAAACCACACAGACATGCATTAAGACAAGCAAGTCATCTATATAATAATGAATCTATAGCATGAATCACCACGGCTTTCTTATGTTGAACATAAAGAAGATATTTTGAAGAAGCTGGTAATCAAACAGTTGATGGTGCCCTTTGACTTCCATCGTATTTCTGACCAACAACTGTTTGATTCTTCAAAATATAATCTTTTGTGTTCAACAGAAGAAAAAAAAAATACAGGTTTGGAACAGCTTGAGGGTGAGTAAATGATGACACAGTTTTCATTTTTGGGTGTACTATTTCCTTAAGTATGTTGGATATATTTAACAATATCTTTGGGGGGAAAAAAATAAGGTTTTCTAATTTGTGTTTGAATAGAACATTATTTCATTCATTCATTCATTCATAATAAATAAATGCAATTAAGGATCTAAATTAAATCATAATTTTTTCCAGAAAATGATTAGTGGAAAAGGTTAATGCAGTTTTTCAAATTTTTGTTTGAACATAAAATGACTTTAATTCATTCATACATAACAGTAAAATAAATAAATAGATACAAACTATATCGATTAATCAACATGTCAAGTACTCGTTTTTTTTTTTTTTTTGGACAATCAGTGACATCGTTTCGACAGAGTTTTCAAGATTGGGTTAATATCAAAAATTTACTTTTCTAACTAATAAATAATAAATAAATAAACAAACAAAAACAATTAAGTAGCTTTCCCCCGCCTGGGACAACTTCCTTGGAAAAGTTTATAGATTTCAAATTGTGACTTCATTTTTAGAAAATGACTTTCATTTAATTTGGAAACACACAAACAAACAAACAAAAACCAACAGAACAAACAAACAACAAACAAAACCAAACAAACAACAACACAACCAACAAACAGACAAACACAACAAACAAGAACAAAACAAAAAAAAGAAACAGAACAAACAAACAACCAAACAACAAACAAACAAACAAGAACAAACCAACAACAAACAAACAACAAAACAAGAACACACAACAATACAAACAAACAAAAGCAAACAAGACAAACCCAAACAAACAACCAAACAAACAGAACAAACAACAAACAAACCAAAACAACAAACAAGAACACAAACAACAACAAAACAAACAAACAAAACAAAACAAACAACAACAAACAAACAACGGAACAACAAACAAACAAACAAACAAAGTCAAACAAGAAACAAAAACCAAACAAACAGAACAACAAACAAACCAACCAAACAAGAACAACACACAAACAAAAACAACAACCAACAAAACCAAACAAAGCCAACCAACAACAAATCCACAAACAAACAGAACAAACAAACAAACCACACATAAAGTTCCCACCTACATAATATGATCAATATCATGAAGTAGCCTAAGCTATATTTTAATATATAAGCCTATATATTAAAATATAGGAATCAATGTTTCATTTGAATTGTAATAATGTAATCATAATGTTAGGCGTTTTACACACATCCAACATCTCCAACCTTTCAATGGAATCACAGCTTGCGCCACCAGAGGGACTGCGAGCTCCGTGCGTTCCTCTCTCTCGCTCAATTAAGCTTTTCAATTTCAATTTCAATTAAATTTAAGAGTGCTTTATTGGCATGAAAAAAATTATACATTTGTATTGCCAAAGGAATTGCAGCTGGACTGCTCACAAATAGTACACATTTATTAACAGAAAGAAAAAGAATAATAACAATAATATATAAAAAGTATTAAGCATATAGTGCAAAATTAATTACTAATGTATAAGTATATAAACTAGAAATACAATTAAAATAAGTGATTAGACATATTTACAGAAGCAGAATGTACATCTAAGTAATATAATAGAGTAATTAGGCCTAATATAATGTAGCTTTGCTGGAAACATCAGATCAGGGCAGGTGAGTGTGTTCTCTTCTCTCTCTCTCATCGTTCGTCTCTCCTCTCTCTCTATATGTTCTCTCTCTCTCGCTCTCTCACTCTCTCACTCATCTCTCTATGTCTCTCTCTCTCTCTCTCTCTCTCTTCTCTCTTCTCTCTTCTCTCTTCTCTCTCTCTCTCCTCTCTCTCTCTCATCTCTCTCTCCTCTCCCTCTGTCTCTCTCTCTCTCTCTATCTATGTCT
>JADLZN010004017.1:60000-109476 GCA_018155175.1 Sinocyclocheilus anophthalmus | reverse complement strand
GGGGGGGGGGGGGGTTTTATGGGTGGGTTGGGGGGGGGATGGGGGCAAACACCAACCGCAGGTAGGCAGAGATATCGGCATCGGTTATTAGAGTCTGATACGATAACGTGCAGTTATTTCTTAATAACTAGTCATGCATTCATCTCCATGCAGCCGTCCAAGTCAGTAATCACTGATACAGAGGTGTATTCCGTGCTATCAGCACGTAAAAATATTAAAAAATATCCCTTTAAAAAAAAAAAAAAAAAGTATCATACGTTTTTTAATTTTTTATATCTAGTGCTCTTGTACAGCTAAAAGTGAAGTCACTTTAGAATTGTTGAAATTTTACAACACTACTGTTTTTATGTATTGTAGCCTATAAAGCGCTGTATAAATAAATGACTTGACTTAAATACATTAAACATGTAACATATAGGCTACAGGGTTCCTGGGAGCCTGGAAGAGTCAATGGAAGTCACGAAAGAGGATGCTTTTTTAAACAGCCCTATATGCAGTAATTGCAAACGCCTGGAAAAGTGTTGGAAATGCATTGGTCTGAAGGCGTGTGTGTGTGAATCCTGAATGCTGTAATGTGCTTACTGATGTGAAATCTTTGTTTTAATGGTGTGTGCTGTGATTGTGTTGAAGTCGCTGCGTTCGGAGTGGATCCGGCGGTTCGGATCAGCGTTTTCCAAGAGTTCAGTCCTGCAGAAGGGTTCTCCGGCGTGACACAGGTGCAAGGTTTCCACGATGACACGAGAGCGTTCCTCTTCAAAGGTAAAACTATAATTGTGCATGACAACTGTGCATTTGTAAACGTGTGTTCAGGTCATTCAGGTCTTGTTAATACTATCGCATTGGAATGAAGCTTACTGACTTTGCTCATACGGGTAACACCTATCCACAAAAAAAACAAAAAAACAAAAAAAAGATAATGTGTCTTCACACACACACACACATCAAAAATGACCAGCCTACATAAAACTATCTTGTAAATAATCAACTTATATTGTTGCAATTCGAACAGGTTTTGTATTTTTGTACATTTTTGGCTTATTTGAGTTTATGCATCACAGTTTTCAAGTGAAAAAAAGCCGTGTTTACTTAAAAACTGAGGATTCAACCACTGGAATCAATCTTCTTATCAACTTGTTTTCTTTCAATTGGCACAGGTTTTGTATTTGTTTTTGGAGCTGGTTGACCAGTCAGCGTGGGGGGATACCATTACAGGTAACTCGATTTACATAATCAGATTACTTAGATTTTTCTAATAACTAGTAACACATTACTTTTAAATTTACAACAAAAATATCAGAGTTACTTTTTCAAGTAAGTAATGCGAGTTAAATTGGGAAATTATTAATTTCACATTTTAGGAGCGAAAGAGCCTTTACAGTTGCCAAATATATATGTTTTGAGGGTTTTGTTGTAAAAGAAAATACGCAAACCCAGCCCAGGTGACAAAAAGTAATGCAAAAGTGATGCAATGCATTACATTAAAAAGTAACTAAGTAAAGCAAATATATACTTTTTTATGGAGTAATGTTGAAATGCATTACTTTTAAAAGCAACTTTCCCCAATCAGTGCCAATGATTGTTTCAATTAGCACAGGTTTTGTATTTATCTTTGGAAACGATTGGATGATCTGAACTTATGCATTGCAGTTTTTGAGTGAAAAAGTATTATTTGTGGATCATTTTGGCAAGGCTCACTCAAAAACGGAGGTGCATGAGCTCGGATATACAAAACCTGTGCTAACTGAAAGAAAACAGGTTTATAAGAAAATTGAATCCAATATTTGGTAATAATATGGCATATGAGATATTTACAAGCTATTTGTATATAGGCCAGCCATTTTTGACTGGGAACACCTAATAGGGAAAAAGATTTTCAGGATAATATTAGATATATTTAACACGTACATTCATAAGCCACTCCAAATATGCAAACAACACAACGGCTCTAAACAGCTGCACAAGTGCTGAACTGTGTCTAACGCTGGCTGTTTGTATTGCATCTTGTCTCTGTGGGATGAATGGACCCTCATGGGGCCCCTGACAATTGAGAGGCTCTCTGGAAACAAAGGGCCGTGGCTCTTTATGGAAACAGACGCTGGAGAATAATGGGACGCATAATGAGATTAGTCCTCAGACGATTCGCCGATCTGTGTTAAAGCGGTGTGCACAGTTTATCTCCAGCGAATTCTGCTGTTGACAAATAATGACCTATTTGGGAAGCGCGTTATGATGCAACAAGTCGCAAGGTTGGGATGCTGAAAGAGTTCTGCTGTGTGATATGTGCTGGCACTGCAGTTGCTGTTCAGGGAAATAAAAGTTGAAGGAAAGCCATGCGCCGTGACTGTGCTGTTGTGCAACATTCAGCTGCTTTACATGGTTCAATTTGCAGTTATGCAATGAGAGTTTTCATTCCCTCATAATGACCTTGCAGCTTGCTTAAAGCCTTGACACTTTATTTAAATATACTGAAACTTTTTTTTTTCTGCAGAAAACCTCGGCTTCTTTAGTGAAGAGTGTAATTTATGCACCACTAGTGGAACTAATCGAAAGTGCAAAAATTGGTCAGAACGCAATTCCATTTACTGCCACTAGTTGCACTGAGTTCACACTTTCACCTTAATGTCTTTCTTTAAAGTCAAGAAGTTAACACTTAACCAGTGTTCCCAGTCTTATTGTGAATGATTCATTGGTGCATGTTATTATAAAATCATTTTCATAATCTTTCATTAAATAATATCTTATTAATATCAAGAGTTATTCATACATTTTCAGTTATGCAATACAAGTTTTTATTCACTCATAATGACCTTGCAGGTGGTTTAAACCCTTGATGATTTATTTAAATATATAAACTTTTTCCTGTTGAAAATCTCAAACAGCATGTTTAGTAAATTAATTTCTGCACCAATAGTGACCAGTGTTGGGGGTAACGCATTACAAGTAACGTGAGTTACGTAATCAGATTACTTTTTTCAAGTAACTAGTAAAGTAACGCATTACTTTTTAATTTACAAGAAAATATCTAAGTTACTTTTGCAAATAAGTAACGCCAGTTACTTTTTCCCATTTATTGATTGGCAGAATTACTTCATCTTACTGCAAAAAAAAAAAAAAAAAAATATAAGATTTCAGTATTCCTCAAAATAAATAAAAACAGCCAAATGTAAACTCAGAATATGACGCAAACCTGCAATAATTAAATAGTAACACAAATATCCTTTATGTATTTAATCCCATTTTATTAACCAGTGCCTTGATCTTCGATGATCCAATTCAACCATACGAATAAACAAAAATGCCTCTAGATAAACATTTGTGCTTCTTTAGTTTTTTTTTATTGCTGAAGTGTGCTGAACTTTCTTCTTCTGCATTCTACTGTACAGACGTGAATTTACTTTTCCTTCAGCCTGAGGCTTATACATTTCACTTTTGGTGTTAAAGGGCTTTTACGTTTGCCAAAAATATAACTTTTTTATATTAAAAACAAACAAGCAAGCCCAGCCCAGGTGACAAAAAGTAACACAATGTATTGTAACGCATTACTTTCCATAAAAAGTTACTATGTAACATAATTAGCTACTGTTTTAGGAAGTAACGCAATATTTTAATGCATTACTTTTAAAAGTAACTTTCCCCAACACTGATAGCGACACCAAAGGAAAGTGCAAAAATCGGTCAGAATGCAATTCCATTTGCTGCCACTAGTTGCACTGAAATTGCTCTTTAACTTTCAAGCCTTTCTTTAAAGTCACGATAAAATCAAAATGAATTCAGAACTCATGTTTCTAGTTAGTCATTCATTAGTGCACTTTATTATAAAACAATCTTCATAATTTGGCATTAAAATAATATCTTATAGATTTTATATATTATTTTTCACCACCTTTTCACCACCCAATCAATTCTTCATGGATAAAATCAAGTTCCCCCCTCCTGTAATATGTGTCACATTACAGAAGTAAAATGCATTGCGAACTTGTTTTTTCACTTTTAAGATGCAATTCACATTCAGTTCAATCAAATTCAGATTTGAATTCAAATTCTTGATTTTAGATCTTCCAATTTTAGATTTCTTAATATTTTTACCATCTAATAAAATTCCTCATGAATAAAACGGTTTCCCTCAGATATGCTTCAAATGCATTGTGAAAATGTTTTCACGGCAAGTTACTCAGCAATTCACATTTAATTCAGATTTGAATTTACATTCTTGACTTTAAATCCTCTGATTTTAGATTTCTTAACATTTTAACCATCTAATCATTTCCACATGGATAAAATCAAGTTTCCCTCAGGTATGTGTCACATTATGGAAGTAAAATGTGCAGCAAACAAGTTTTCACTTTGAGTCGCACAGCAATTCAGATTGCAATTCAATTTAGATCTGAATTGACATGTTTGACTCTAGATCTTATTTTAGATTTCCTCACTTTTTCACTAATGAATTCCTCATGGATAAAATCAGGTTTCCCTCAGATATGCATCACATTTATAGAAGCAAAATGCATTGTGAACATGTTTTCAATTTAAGTCACACAACAATCCACATTCGATTCAGATCTGAATTCACATTCTCGACTCTAGATCTTCTGATTTTAGATTTCTTAACATTTTTACTATCCAATCAATTTCTTATGAATAATATCAAGTTTTCCTCAGATATGCATCACATTTACATTTACATTTAGTCATTTAGCAGACGCTTTTATCCAAAGTGATTTACAAATGAGGACAATAGAAGCATTTAAAATCAACAAAAGAGGACTGAAACACAAGTGCTATAACAAGTCTCAGTTAGCTTAACACAGTACACACAGCAAGTTTTTTTAAAGCATATATAATAAAAGAAAACAGATATAATAGAAAAGGAATAGTGCAAGCTAGTGTTAGAGGCCTTCTTTGTTAATTGTATAATAAATAAAAAGAAAACAAATAGATAGAATATAAAAAGAATAGAGAAGCTAGTGTTAGTTTTTTTTAAGAAAACAAGTAGTTGGTAAATGAATGGAGTGCAAGTCTAAAAGGGGCATTTTTTTTAAAGAGAATAGAATTGAAGAATATAATTAGAATGGAGAGTGCTAGAGTTAGAGGGTCAAATAAAGATGCAAGAGATGTGTTTTTAGCCGATTCTTGAAGATGGTTAAGGACTCAGCTGCTGGGATTGAGTTGGGCAGGTTATTCCACCAGGAGGGAACAGTTAATTTAAAAGTCAGTGAAAGTGATTTTGTGCCTCTTTGAGATGGCACAATAATGCGTCGTTCACTTACAGAACGCAAGCTTCTAGAGGCACATAAGTCTGAAGTAATGAAAAGTCATTTACACAACGTTTTCACTTTAAGTCACACAGCGATTTGAATTCAGTTTAGATTTGAATTCACATTTTTGAGTCTAGATCCACTGATTTTAGATTTCCTTGCTTTTTTCACCATCGAATCAATTCCTCACTGAAATGCGTTGCAAACATGTTTTCACTTTGAGCCAGAGTAATTCACTTTCAATTCAGATCTGAATTCACATTCTTGATTACACTGATTTCAGATTTTTGGTAAACATTTTTATCATCTAATCAGTTCCTCATGGATAAAATCATGTTTCCCTCATTTATATGTCACATTACGAAAGTAAAATGTGTTGCGAACATGTTTTCAGTTTGAGTCGCACAGCAATTCACATTCAATTCAGATCTGAGCTCACATTCTTGATCTTCTGATCATAGATTTCTTCATGTGGCTCATGCATCTGGGCTCACCTGAGCTCATTAGACTGAGATCATTGTGCCCGTGGGCCAGATGTAAATGCAAGACAGATGATGTGAATTAATCAGCTGGCTTTTCCTCATTATTTCTCTGCAGACACACTCCCTCTTTGTCTCATTGTCATTTACTCTTCCTTTCTCCTTTGTAATGCATGAATACATAAATACTCTCACTGGCTCGCTACTGTTGCTGTAAATCATATCAGATATTTGTGTGCACACCTATGCAATGCAAACTCTCTCTCTCACTCACACACACACACACCCACACACACACACACACACATAGTTCATAGTGGCATCATTACAGGCATTAAATGGAGTGTTTCTTGTCGGAGTGGTGGTGAAATATGCTCTAAGTGACAGTGGGAAGGCCATGGAGACCAACAGGGTAAAACCAGAGAGCCGCGGGCTGAAGCTTTCCCTTCTAATTGGGACAGCAGGGCATTCATGCAGGTGGAGCGAGTCTGAGACGAGATTTGGACCACAAACGGTTCCATAGATGAGTCTGAGCGGGGTGTTTGAGTTTGTATACTGGATGCTCAAGGCAAACAATATTAAACTGATTAAAGCTGATTTATAAAATAAAATTTGATGAAATTTTCTCGGGCCATCCAAGATGTAGATGAGTTTGTTTCTTCATCAGATTTGAGAAATTTAGCGTTACATCTTTTGCTCACCAATGGATCCTCTGCAGAATGGGTGCCGTCAGAATGAGAGTCAAAACAGGCGATAAAAACATCACAATAATCCACACTTCTCCAGTCCATCAGTTAACATCTGGAGAAGACAAAAGCTGAAACAAATCCATCAAGACGTTTTTAACTAAAATATAAGTCCATAATCCATAATAACACTTCCTCCATTGAAAATGTTCATCTCCTGTTGTCTCTCACATCAAAATCCAGCCACATATTTGTTTAGAGCTGTTTTGGATTGTTTTTGCTTGTAAACAGTGCTTTATCTGTGCATGTTTCTCTCCTGATTCAGACAAGGTGACTTTTCACTGGAGGAAGCCTTATTATGGATTATAGGCATTTCAGCTGGAAAACGGTCTTCACTGCAAATTGCCAAAATAAAAGTTTGGTTTAACTTGAAGAAATTAAGACAGAATTATATTCTTATTTATAAGTGTGAAAATATTTAAAGCACTTTATTTGACGGACGGACAGACAGACAGACAGACAGACAGACAGACAGACAGACAGAAATAAATAAATAAATAATTTACCCATTAAAATTGGGATTAAAAAAATAAAACAAAAAAGAGTTTGGGAACATTTTGGGAATAAAACAGATTTCATAGGGAATTACATGGGAAATAACTGTTGTCACAATGAAAGAGAAACACTTAAAGGTCAAATATACAAATCACCAAAATAAAGTGGTTTAACTTGAAGAAATTAAGACAAAATTATAGTTATAATAAAAATGCTAAATAAATAAATACTCATCTGCTTTGCAGCAGTTTATTTAATAAATAAATGCAATGTTTTCTTGTAAAGGAACTGTTATATTTACATTTGGTTGCATTTCAAAAGTTAAAAAAGTAATTTAAAATTTAAAAAAGTAAAAGGTTTTATGAATTCATTGATTATTATCAACATGCTTTTTAATGATTCAAATTTAATAAACTATTCTAATTGGAATCCAGATACACATATACAGAATTTTGTGTATCCAATTTTGTGAAATTCCAAAATTTGGGAACAAAATAAAATGGTTTACAATCCATAATGTGACGTGAGCAGGATATTTAATGAGAAAAAATGTGGGCGGGGCCTAATTGTATCCATGGAACTGATTGGATGATGAAAAGTGTCCCTAAAAGAAGAAAAAAGGTGATACAAAGTATAAACCTTTACTCAGATGTTTCTCCTAAAATTCTAAAAATAGACAAATGAATCAGCAGTTACATACATCTGCCACAATAGCTCAGTTGTGTCCAGAATCGTTCCAGAGAAGTGAAGCTCCAGGGATCTCGTGTGTGAGCACCATTCCTGCGATCCTTGTGTATCTTTCACCCTGTTCAGAATCTCTGAGCCGCACAGCTGTCAGAGAGAGAGAGAGAGAGAGAGAAGAGAGAAGGGGTCACAAAGCGTCCCGGATGAATTGAAGGTGCCCTTGACTAGCGCTGGGATTCGTTCCTGCCTGGACACGAGTGACAGCGCTGACATCCAGCGTCAGATGCTCCAGAAGGATGGTCTGCCTTCATGATTAATGGATGCAAATATCACTCAGCTAGATCTCAGCTAGAATAAAAGGGCTGTGCGGGTCAAGCTGAACTCCTGAACTGGACACCAGTAACCAAAACCCACTCATGCAAGACCAGACGAAGTTGAATTTCAGGAATAATTCCCCCAAAATGAAAATGACTCACCTCATGTCGATCCAAACCAAGCAGTGACACCAATCTACATCATAAACATCAAATCTGGATTATTGAACGCATGCAGATGTTGAGATGTGTGAGATCTGAATGTCTTTGATGAGCTTTTCTGGTGATCATTCACTTGTAAATGAGATATGAAGATATTCAGATAATGTCCCTAAATTAAAACTGAATTTATCTTCATTTATTTACTTATATCCCTCTGAGTAATTAATGTGAAACGCTCATCAGTGCATGTAATCCTAAAGAAATAAAAATTACATTTATTTTTCATCAAAAACCTCTGAAACGTATTTCCCTTCACCCTCCGCCCAGTGTTATTTTAGTATCATTGATGTACTAGTATAGTTTTTATATCATTTTTTTTAATGGATTGAATTTTTATATTTCCTTTTAATTTTAGTTAGTTTTAGTAATTTGTTGCATTTTCAACTAAAATGAAAATAAAAAAGCATTTTTGTTTTTTTACTTTATCTTTTAAATAAAATAAAAAAGTATGCGTTTTGTCATTTTTATTGTTTTTTTGTTTAAAGTTTTTAACTAAAATTAGAAATTATGTGTGTTTTTGTAATTTTTATTGTTTTCTTTTGTTTAGTTTTTTTAGTTTATATTTTAACTAAATTTAAAAAGTATGTGTGTTTTTGTAATTTTTATTGTTTTTATGCTTAACGATTTTAGTTGATCTTTTAACTAAAATTAAAAAGTATGTTTTTTTAGTGTATCATTTAACTAAAATTAAAATTAAAAAATTTTTTTTTGAACCAATCATTCTATATAGCTTTAATTAATTTTTATTTCAGTTTTAGTTCAATTTAGTACTTAAATTTTAATAAATTTTGACTACTTCAAAGACTAAAAATGATTTTTAATAGTAACAACAACCACATGATTTAAATTAGTTTTGTGGCCTTTATTGTACTGCCAAACCTTATAGATAGATATAAGTTTTACACAATCAAAATGTACTTTTTCTCTTGAAGAAATGCACCAAAAATATTGATGACATCATCCTGCACTTGGGGGCGGCTCACAGTTTTGTCCAATCAGACTAGTGATAGCAAATCATATTTCATGGCTGTGATTCAAATTAAATATTTTCAGCTATTTTCACATAAGTTTAAACATATCACATCTGAGCTGCTTCCAGAAACGGAGCAGATGTTAGCAGACGGGGCGTTATGTAAACGCTGAGTCGGACTCATTAAAACGGGATAAACAGGAAGAGCGTTAATTTAATGCACTTATCCTGATATTTGACAAAGCTGCTTTTGGACGAAAGCGATCTCTGCTCTGCCTCTGCTTCATCAAAGACCCTCCAGGAAAATCCTGAGAAAGCTAAAACAGCGCTTTTCTCATGCTGGTGCATGGGAGGCGTCTCTCCGGGGGGGTTGTGGTCTAATCTCGTCCTCAGGACAGATCCAATGCTGTAGAACAAAGAATTGGGCTCCGATGAAGGAAGACGGATGCTGGTTTTCACCGCGGGGTAAACGGCTCCAGATAAATCTCACTGCTCTCCTCAGAGGCAAAACACACACCTGGCTGAGACTCATAAACACAGAAATCATCCCATGTGTCTAAAAATAGATGAAAGAATCAAACTGGAGTGAATTTCAGAATCCGTGCATCATTCGTTCATTCACTTTTTGATTTAATATTGAAAGTAGAAAAATGAAAAAAAAAAAAAAAACGGCTCCTTTTACATTTCCCCCCCCAAAAAGTAAAAAACGAGAATTCAGTTAAAATTTTCTTTTTTCGTTCAGGGGTAGAAAAATGAATAAACAGCTTGAATATTCGATTTCTACACGTGGGCGTGAATTAAACGCCTCTTTCCTGAGGCCACAAGAGGGCGCATCGAGCAAACTATTTTGCACGTTTCTTCAAAGCGTAATAAAATAACATGACTATCTTTGAAAAAAAGTGCATAATGTTTAAAATAATGTTTATAAACCATATATAATTAATAAAGTTGCTTAAACAATTAGAAAAAAAACAGCACCATGCATGTATGTATCGGCTAGTTTAATACAAAGGACCGAAAACCAATCACAAAGAGTAGCACTTTCTTCATTTAAAAACATGAGATGCAGTGGGATGGGGAAAACTGCCATAACGTCTTGACATGTTTTTTTTTTAAAGTTGAACTTGCATTAATTTGACATAGCTTTCTAAACACGCAGCTCCTTTGTGCGAGACGCGAGTGCAATGCTGATAGATGTCCCTCTAGAAAATGTGATAAATATGCGTTCTGTGTGAACGGCTTGGTTTCGGTTTTGACGTAAACAACATCTTCATGCACTGATGCTCTCGTTTTCAGCAATATATTGAATGAACAACGTAGCAGCGCCGCATCTAGTGGCTTCAACTGGATAGGCTAACAAAAGCATTCAAATACAATCAATGAAACACATACATCGTCATCGCATCTCGTGCGCCGCTGATAAGCTGCCTGACGGCTGACGCAGACTTTAAATTCGAATGCAACGTTTTTGAATGTGGATTTTTATTTTAAATTCGATATTCAATTTTTTTTTTGACAGCCCTACGCAGCAATAATAGTGCAGTTGTACGGATTCTTAATGCATTCATTGCATGTGGTTTAATGGCACAGACGTCTGAAGGAAACTCTAGCCGCACGTCTGCAATGCATTCAGTGAGGTTTTGGGTAACGTTTACATGCACTGAAAAAAACTCTGATTACAAAGACAGAGCAAATTTTTAAGTAGAATGACTGAAATGGTACTAAACGTACTACAGTAATCTTCCAAAAAATAAATTAATAAAAAAATAAAATTCAAGTGTATTTGCATAATGTGATGCTTTGACCATAGCCTATTCGACCTCCGTTATTAAATTTTAAAAGGTATTAATGAGAGCGAGTGAGTTAATTTTTGTGAAATCGTGGCCTGGCTTTGTTGTGGGCAGCGTCTGCTCGCTGCAGTGTCTCCTGGTCGATGGAGGATGAGCTGCATTGGGACTCATGGGGCGTCCGCCTGCGGGGCGAGCCGGACGGAAGAGCTGTTTCCATGGAGACGCTTGGGTCAGACAGCCGAGGAGATCCCGACCATCAAAGCCCTTCCCACCGAGAGCCTTTCATCAGGCCTGAGAGGCTTTCTGGAGCGGGATGCACAGTCCTGCTGGGAATCAAAGGGCAACCGCCGCGACTCAAACACGCCACTTTCACTCACTCCGCTTCAAATCATCATCATCATCATCATCCTGCAGCTCCTCTGTTTGAAGATGTCTCAGGATGGACTTCAGAGCTCCATATAAGCATTATCTTCATCATGTATTCATTATCTTAATGTATCTGTAAAAAATTGTTTAAATCCAAATGTTTTTTTTACATGTGAATAGTTTTACAAATTAATCATTATCTTAACATATTTCTCCTAAAAAATCTAGCTAAATGCCAAATACCAAAACAAACAACAAAAAAAGGCCGAGATGCATAAATTTAATTAATTTATATTTATATATATATATTTTAGGAGAAATAGGTAAGATAAGATATAATAGATACTGTATATATATATATATTATATATATTATTATTAAATTTTCACAAATTCTTATTTATCTCATATCGATCTTAGAAAAATTCTGTCTAAATCTAAATATTTAGTTCTATTTAAAAATTTATTTTACACTCTAATTAAACTAACTACATGTGCCTATTAGTACTTATGACTTATTATTATTTTCTTTTTATTGATTTTTTATTATTATTTTTTACAAATTCAAATGAATCTTACTTAATGTCCTATCTTTATGCTTTAAAATCCGGCTAAATTGCGATATAATATATATTATTACCCATTAATATATATTATATTATTTATCTGCTAAATTTCAGCATACGTTTTTTTTTTTGTTGATGCATAAATGTAATAAAGTAAACTATAAACTTTCTATTTTTGCTAAATTAGGGGTGGCAGTCAAAAAAAAATGTGTATGAATCACAACATAGATTTTCTAGAAATGAAATGATTTTAGATTATTTCCTTGTTTATTTGAATCTTATTGGATATAAATCAAAAGATAAGATAATTCATACGACTGAATGATGTATCTGACAAAAGTACAAAAACAGCTTCACATTAAAAAACACTTGAGTCATGAAACGGACAAAATAACCATCATGACTTCTCAATTTATAACAAGCCATTCAAGGTCTAATTCATTTAAACATGCCAATGCCTCTTCTTTTGTTCTCCACTAAAGAAAGAAAGTGAAGTGGGTTTGGAGCGATGTGGGAGTGAGTCAGGGATTTTCATTTTTGGATGAACTGCTGCTTAAAAAACGCTAGTAATTTGTTTATATCTGGCCACATTTCTGTTTAGAGTATGTTTCCAAATGGTTTCGCTGCAGGCGGACACTCAACATTTCCTCTAAGTGAAGTTCATGTCCTGCAAAAGAACTCTCGCAACAAATTCTGCCTTTGACAGGGCTTTGCATGAAAGAAAGTTCACAAATGACATCTAACGAGATTAAAAAGAGACTTGCTGGAGTCTCAGGCTTCTCAGATGCTTCTGCAAGCTCACCTGTTTCTCCTCTAGAACGAGCTTCTAAAGATGATTTGGACTTTTCCAGTACAAATATCTAAACATTCTTCAATCAAGAAACATTTACTCGAGAACCAAAATGACTGAAGATATTAAGTCTTATTTTTTGAAAAAAGAATCAAAATTTTGTTTAGAAAAATGTCTTCCATTGGGGACAGAAAATAAAATAAACTTTTTCCCCTTTGAATTATGTTTATTTTTCTGACCCCAAATGGCAGGTATTTTTTTTCTTCTTATTTTCAGCAAAAACTCACTTAATTTTGATTAATATTTCAGAAAATTATTTTTCTTGGATGGATGATGACTAGTGACTCATTTGGGTCTGTTTTTGTTTCTAATGAGGACTTTTAGAAGAAACATCTGCTGATGCTCAATTAACGTATTGAACTTCAAGCTAGAAGAGCACAAACTTTCCTTTCCCATAGGAAAATATGAGACAAAAAAAAAAAAAATTATATTATAACTTTTTTATTTGGTCAAAAATTTTTGCCACATGGAAAGAAAAGTTTTTGCTCTTATATATATATATATCTATATATATATATCTATATTTCATTCTTCATTTAACTTCAATGCAAAAATAT
Organism: Sinocyclocheilus anophthalmus; assembly: GCA_018155175.1. Classification (NCBI taxonomy): domain Eukaryota; kingdom Metazoa; phylum Chordata; class Actinopteri; order Cypriniformes; family Cyprinidae; genus Sinocyclocheilus; species Sinocyclocheilus anophthalmus. Next base: position 96,183 of record JADLZN010004017.1, on the reverse strand, counting down.
ACCAACTTTAAACTTCGGGGACCGGAAAATGCAATATAAAACAATGAAAATGCCATCTTAAATACATTTTTGCACAATATATAATTGTAAACATAAATGACTCACATCCCAATTATTTGGAATGTAGTAACAAAAATTATCTTAATAATTAGTATAACAATTATAATTATCTATTTATCAATAATATGGTGTGTGATTATTAATGTACAAATAATATTTATACTAGTGCTGTCAGATTATTAATCGCGATTAATCGCATCCAAATTAAGTTTTTGTTTACATAATATGTGTGCGTGCTGTGTATATTTAAATACACACACATGCATGTGTATATATTTCAGAAAAATATGCTATTTTTATATATTAAATATTTATAATATAAATTATATGAATAAAAATATATACATGTAAATATTTTAAAAATATATAATGTATGTGTGTGTATTTATACATACATAATAAATACAAGGCACAATACACACCATAATAAACAACTTTTATTGGGCTGCGATTAATCGCGTTAATCGTTCCCGGCACAATTTTTACATAAATATATTTGGACATATTAAATATATAATGGCCACAACTTTTTTTTGGTTACACTTTATTTTAAGGTGTCTTTTTTACAGTGTAATTATACATTTAAGTACTGAGTAATATGAATTAACTATGTGTACTTGCTATATGATTAGGATTAGAGTTACTTGCATGTAATTATGCATTGTATAATTGTTATTATAATAGTAATTACATGTAACGTGTAGCAAGGACACCTTAAAATAAAGTATTACCCTATTAATTGAAACATTGATGCATTAAAAGAGTTGCGGCTGCAGAAATTCCCCGAAACTTCCTTTCATGAGGGACAGAATGCGAGAAGCGCGGTTCAGTTCTGAAGTGAAAACGAGACAGTGACTAATTAAACGGCAGACTGAAGCCGGATCTGTTAATTGGTCTTTCCTCAGTCGCTGGAGGTTGATCGATTGGCTTTTTTGGAGGATGCCCGCAGGTCTTCATCACTGGCTGCTGCAGGAGTCCTGTAACTGTGTCACCGGCTTTGATGTGATCGCTTCTGAGAGAGAGCTGATCATTTATTGATGCCTCCATTAGAAAGTGGCATGAGAGGAGGAGGAGGAGGAGGAGGAGGAGGAGGAAGAGCTGTTTGCTGGGAGGAATCAAGCGTAAGAAACCTCTCGTTTTCCACGCTCAGATTCACTCATCGTGTCGTGTGTGTGTCAGTCTGGAGATTATTAATAACCGATGCTGTCATCAACATCCATATAATCCACTTTGACTCGACGCAGACATTCACATCTCGTAATATTACTCAAACCACTCTGCACCAGATAACGCCATCTCAAAGCGTTTTGCCGTTAACTGACAGGAATGAGCTGCTTATGTCACCCTCAAGACTTTGTGGGGAAATTATGGAAGTGATTTTGGGTCGACACATAAAAAATACACAGATAAAACAATTTTAGGTTTCATTTTATGCAAAGACAAATAGGATAGGATGCAACCGAATGATGCTCAGAAGATGCACATTAGCTTTGACTGGATGTATGTTGTGATATGATACTATGGGATAATATGAAGTATATATTATATTATCTGTATGTAGAGTTAATTTGCAAAAACAGATAACTCTTTTCAAAAATCATGTTTTTTCATTGTGCATTCCAATTAATCTCAATCAAACTGGCGGGGTGGGAGTTGGGTTGTTTTGATTAGAAAAATAACAAAAATAAATAATAAAATACGTACGCTAACACAGTAAAACCAATAAAACTAACACAATAAAAACATGATTTTTGAAAATTGTAATAAACGGAGTTATCTGTTTTTGCAAATCAACTCTTCATATATATATATATATATAAAAAAAAAATGTAAATTTTATGTAAATATATACATATAAATTGTCTAATATGTGGTACTTGACCTGTCTTTATTTGAATATATTACTGTGTTTCATATTTAATACTTACTTTCTCATTTTCCTATTCTTGTGCATGATGTAGTTCATTTGCATTCAACTCATAAATACAATAATTTCTACAGGACTTCGAAGCATTTCCACACTTTACTGCTTTGATATAATTGTGCATCTCTAAGAGTTTCAGTTGTTTTCCTTGAATCCCTGCTGAGAACACCTGCCTGAGCTGGTCTGAGCTGGTTTAAACCGGTCTTAGCCAGCTGGAAAGAGCCCAAAACCCCTGTAAAACCAGACCAGCTAACGTCTGCAGTGTCCAGCAGTCCCGCTGCTCATGCACTCAAACATGAATGTTGTGTTTTCCCCCAGGCTTTCATATATGTTAATGGATTGATTTGTTTGGTCATAACTGATGGTGAACATGCTGCGGTTCATCTCTACCTTCACTAGAAGACACGAGCGGAGCGTACTCGTCCTGTGATCGTCTCTGTGTCCGTGTGAAATGTTAATGGATTGCCTCTCCGCAGGCTCGTCCCGGAGCGTGAGGGTCCCAGACGACGCAGCGGGCCGCATGCTGCAGAAACTCAGAGGAAAGAGCGAGTTCACCATCGCACTGACGCTCAAACAGGAGAAACTCAACTCTGGGGTCATACTGTCCATTCATCACGGAGAACAGAGGTGACACACACACACACACACACACACACACACACTCACTCTCACACACACTCCCTCACTCACTCACTCCCGCACGCACACACACAATCACGCGCACACACACAGGGCGTTTCTAGCATAGACAGCTAGGCGTCCGCCTAGGCACACCAGCTGAGTGCGCCATGACGCACGTCCGGGCCACTTAGCAGGTTGTGATAAAGAGTGGCACGGTCACCTTGAAATATGACTGCCGCCCCCACTGGTTCCCCCAACATTATTGGGCTAGAGTAGCTAGTGTCAATTTGACGATGCCTGTATGCTACTAGATCAGAGTGCTGTCAATTGCTGCCTGATTGTTGCATGCAAAGTTTGCATTTGGAGCGCTCAACAGCGCCGTTAGATCAGTGGCCTCTGTCAGTGCTTTAGCAAGGTAACACTTTTTTTTTGCCATGCAATAAAGCTAAGTTCAAAGGCCAATTTAAAATATTGGTACAGTAAATAAAGTGCACAAAATCAGTATTTTGCTTAGGCAGTATTTGTGGCACATTTGTCCAAATAATTGTGGCAGATTTGTCCAAAAGGTGTGCGTTTTTGCGCCAATGCATTGTTAAAGGATGCGTGTCATGTAATATTCCCATATAACCTTTAACATCCTATTAAAAAATATTTGTATAGTAAAATTCGCTAACTCACGAGATCAATACATCTTTTATTAAACCGCTTTGTCGAATTTAACGCATCCTTACGGAAGTGTCGAAATGCTGAATCAATTCATTCCCTTCCAACAGCGCTATGGTGTCACGTTATTTAACGCGTTAACGAGTAGCAAATGATTAAGTAGCTGCATTGGTTATTTTATGCCACCGATAAAGCTTTTATATGTAGTTTTATAGATTTGACTGAAATAATAATTCAATAACTGACACAACAATGACAAAACAATTGAACAAAAAACAGATAAAGACAAAAAAAAGTAGCCATTGATAATATCTAAACAATATGTAGTAGTATAGTATATAGTATCCAAATCAAAATGTAATAAAATGTATTTATGTGTGATTTATGTGCAATGTCTTAGCCACTAAGAATTGTTACATAGGCTATACGATCTAGTTTCACACAATGATATTACAGATACCACATTGTGCAAATGTTATCTAAAGGGGTCATATGATACGATATTTTCCTTTCTCTTTGGAGTGTTACAATCTTAAAGAAGATCTGTAAAGTTGCAAAAAACTAAAGTCTCAAATCCAAAGAGATAATTCTTTATAAAAGTTAAGAGTCCCACTGCCAAAAACTGCTCTTTCACGCAAAGAATGGAGGCGTAACTTTTATTCTCGCTGTGTTTTGTTGTTTCCGCCGCCATGTCGTAAAGACGCTGTGTGCTTCGTGTAAAAGCGAACTACTTTGTTTGGCCTTCCAAAAGGACGATATCTGCTTCGTCATGCCTGGAGCTGTCCGTGCTGGTCGCTGAGGAAATACAAACTTGGCTGTCGGATCGGCTTCACCGTGGACGAGCGAGTCCAGCCCGATCTCACATTCCTTCCGACGCTCCTTCGCGAAATGCCGGTGCGCCGTTCATCAAGCCCACGCCTCTGCCTCACTCTAACTCCTCCCGCCGTTCCTCACTATTAATCCCCCGGCCTCTGCTCCCGTAGACCGCGATGTGTGACGCTGTTTTTCATTGTGAAAGTGAAACTATTTTTTTTGGCCTTCCAAAAATGGACACGACTAAATAAGTGGTTAAGTTGTATTTACACACTGTTCCAGAACACTTCAACCCAAATATTCGGATGTGTGCGCCTTTTATGGAGGACTGTGTCCTGATCCTGGGAGAGTAACTACAATGCTGGCTGTTCTGACTCACATACTGTAAGTACGTCTTTTATATTTAAGGAGTTTTTATATTTTTTTATATTTAAAGCGAGTTTTTTGGGTAGTGTAGAGTAGTGCTTGTTGTTTGTAGTTTCTCCGATAACAAATGCAGACATGGGTGTTTAGGTTTACGCGGCTCGATGCAACGCAACACGTAAAAAGACAGTATATGTCATTATAATCTGTAATTATGTCCCCATTGGATGCAACAAGTGCCTCGTTTATAACGGGTTTTAATGTTTTTGTCTCGTCGCTCCGGCCTGACGGCATCATCACAGTATGGTAAGGGGCGTAACTTTTCCGTCTCACTCTTTTGAGGTATTCGGCCAATCACAACGCACGGATAGCTGGCCAATCACAGCACACCTCGCTTTTCAGAATGATGAGCTTTGTAAAAATTTACGTGTTTCAGAAAGGCGGGGCATAGTGGAGAAAAAATAATGTACAGTATGTGTAAAATAATGTGGTTTTTTTTACCTTAAAATGCTTAAACACATTTCATTACACCAAAAACAAAAAATAATGTTTAGCACGTCTAGGACCTCCTTTAACATTCATTTTTACAATAGCATCAATTTGTGGAGACTCAAATGCCCTGAATCTCCACCACAATTAGTGTCGTTACTATGACACCACATGATGTGACACAACTGCGGTCTAAAGTTATATATTATATACTGGGGGGGGCAATAGAGATTTCGCCTAGTTGTCAATTTGCTAAACGGCCCTGCGCACACACACTCACACACCACACCACGCACACACGCCACACTCACGCCGCACACACACACACACACACACACACTCACACCTCACTCACACACACGCAGGTTTGTCTTTGTGAAAAGTGGGACTCCTCCAGAGGCTAAGGGTTTTTATCTGTACGACCGATTTCTATTGCCCTACACCACCTACCCTAACCTCCCATCCAGGAGCGATTCTGCTATTTGCCAGATGTCACTCACTCCATTCTGAATTAGTTATTCGCCTGTGATTACGGGACACTGAATGTCCTCATAAATCACCTCTCGTTGTACGACCCTGTCCTACCCTGTTATTATACAATTTGTGTCTCATAACGCACTAAACATGGACGCGCCACAACACCCACACACACACACACACACACACACCCACCACACACACACACACACCCCCCACACACACACACACACAATCCAATCCCACCACTCTACGCACAAACGGACAATTCATGCTTAACTACTTTAGTTTTCATACACTAACCCTAATTATAGCAAAAGATGCTTGCACTTGGCAACACCTAATTATAGTTGTTATACCCACGATTAAAAAAACATACACACATACAGTAATCACACACACACCCACCACCCCCAACATCTCTGGCACGTAAGTTTATCTACTACAACTCGAATTATACTGTTTCAGTAAAGTGTGTTCTCACCGATGTACTATAGAATAAAGCATACAAAATATAACACACATTGCATTTTATGAATAAATCACTATATATTCAAATATATTACAAAATATTGTATTTATTATATTAAATATGTAAAATTTATATATAGATAAATTATATGTAGTTACATTTATTAAATATCAATTAAGTTATTATACATAAATACATTAATCTTATTTCTAATTCGAACGTTTAACTTTCTGTGTTCAAATCTATTCAAATTCAATCTTTGATTATGAATTTTGCCCAGCCTTGCTTCCTGTTGCACTTGACTAAACTAAGTAACGAATCTGTTTGCTTCTTCTCTAGTGTTGTTCTGCTCTGACACTTGTATTGTTTTCTCTGTTGGATTAATCACTTCTGCTTCTATTATTCTCATTTGCAAGTTGCTTTGGATACATTTAGCATGTATAATACTGACGAATGTCTACTCAATCAGACCTGAGTCGTTTCTGGCTCGTGATGCACAATTGAGAATCAGTGCTCTACAGGATGAAACATTTGTTTAGTCAAAGTAAAGTTCACACGGTTAATGCTTGCGCTTTCTGAATAGATTGCAGTATGATGGAGAGAAGGAGACAAAGTGAGGGAATTAAGAAGAGGAAGTTTTCCCTCGAGACGCTCTTCCAGCGTCATTTTTAGTGCTTGACCGGCGAGCCGCGGTGGATTCTGCCTCCCCGAGCGCATTGTTTTCCAGTCCCTGTTCAGCTCATCATTAACTGTTTCCCTGCGCCGTGTCCAAATCCGCGGCTCCCTGAAGACTGATTAGAAGTGTTCCCTCTCTGAGTCGAGTCTAAGAGCAGCACTCAGCAGAAATAAAACACTCTCTCTCCAGGAAGACTGTTTCAACACCAACAATTCTTTCATCGTGCAAATAAGTTTGCATGAACTTAATATAAAGTTGCTTTCCGTTAGAAAAACTGCTACACGGGGAATTTAGGCTGTATTGGACATGGATCGTTTTCCCGTTGTCAGTGCATTACTGTCAGTGATGGCGAGTAACTGGCTAAAAATAGCTTGCTTTTTTTGGAAGAGCACACATAAAATAATATCCGTGAAATAGAGAAATCACATCGGTCTCCGGTGACGCCTAGAGTGTAACCGCAATAAGCCAGAACACTCTCATCCCGCCATCCCTTTTATGACATGTTTGTGGGGGCGGGTCTTTCCTGGATTTGAATATGGAATTTGGATAGAGGTGGTGAACAGGATGCAAAATTGCAGTTTAAATTTGTATCTAAGGAAGTAGAATTAAAATGATTGATTCAAAATTGGACTGGATTTTAAGAAAATCTATGCTGATGTTTAAAAACTAAATTTGAAGGAAGGAAAGACGTTGGATTGAGAATGTCGAGAGACGGAGGGGTGAACAATGATGGATGGATGAACAACAGATGCTGAAATGGATTAATGATGGATGGATGGACAGATGGACGCATGGACAAACAGATTATGTATGGATGATAATCATGTGGATGATGGATGGGTGAACTAATAGATGGATGGTGATGGAGGGAGAGGTGGATGGCAAAACCATGAATGGATGTCAAGCTCGATGGAAGAACAGATTGATGCATGATGGTGAACAAACAGATAATGAGTGATTACTGATTGATGGATTGACAGATGGACGAATGACAAACACATTCTTGTGGACATAGATAGAATGGTGAGATAGATGGATGATGGGTGACTATAGATGGATGGATTGGATGGCCTACATATGGATGGATGGATGGAAAGATAGAGGAAGGAACAGATGGATGCATGGATGGATAGATGGATGGATGGATAGAACAACAGAACGATGGATAGATAAAGAGAAGACAGCCAGTGGTGAACAGATGGATGGATGGAGAGCAGGAAAACAAATGGATTGATGAACAACCAAAAAGAGGAAGAGAAGAAGGAAGGAAGGAAGGAAGGAAGGAGGAAGGAAGAGACAGTTGTACAAATTGATGGATAGATAGATGGCTGGTTGGATGGATGGATGGATGGATGAACAAAAAGATTAATGAATGGATTAATGATGGATGGATGGACAGATGAAAGATTGACAACAGAATTGATGGTGATATATGAGATGTATTATGATGATAGATGGCAAGCTAAGTAAGCAGATGTGATGCATTGATGGATAGATGCTGAGATGAAACCAACAGACAGAAGGAATAGAAGTAAGAAGGAAGGAAGCGACAGTGATGAACAATGGATTTCTGAACTGCCGATGACGGATGGCTGGTGTTTGATGGAGAGACGCGTGACGAACAATGATGTAAGGATGGATGAACAAACAGAAAGAAGGAAGGAAGGAAAGAAAGAAAGACAGACAGGTGGACAAACGGATGGATGGATGGATGGAAATTTACACTAAGTTCCAAAACAATTTGGATGGATGGATGGATGGATGGACAGACAAATGGTGGATTGCTGAGGGACGACAGGGATGCTGGATGGATGGATAGATATCTAGTCAAAGAGCCGATGATTGTATGGATGGAGAGGCAGAGGGACAAACAGGTAGATAGATAGATGGATGGGTGAACAAACAGATGGATAGATGATGGATGGAAACTTACACTAAATAATAAAAACAATATGGCTGTCTGTAAGGCATTTTCAATCAAAATTATGTAAAATGCCACACTGGGACTCAAATGAATCAATGACATTTTTCATCAGAAGGAAATTAATCACTAGAACTAGTTATATTTTAGGAAAGCACGTTATTTTTCCTGACTGTGAAAAGAAAATTGAACTCTATGTTTTCTACTATTTAACATCGTTTCGCAGAAACACAAAATTTGACAGAAAATGGCTCTTGTCGTCAATTTGGACTCAAGATTCAGATTTGAGGGTCAGCAGGTCAAGCGTTTTGTTTGTTTAAGACTGTCCTATTTGAAAGAATAGCATTTTTAACGACGACGTTCGCTTCGGTGAAGACAACAACATCACGCTGCGCCGGCAGAACTATAGCAGCCGTGTCCTTACTGTAATTGTGCTCGTTGAACTGTGTTTATTGAAGCCAGCGCATAATAGGGGCCTTGTGAAAGATGTTAATTACATTGTACGCCGAGTCGATAAAGCAGGTGGCTCTGACATTGGGCTGGTATTGATATTCCCTTTCTTTGCAGCTGGAACAGCACTGACTAGAAGTGCAAGGCGAGAGGAAAAGAACTCATTAGGTCCCTGTTTGTAGATAAATCAAAACCTGCGTATCTGTAATTGGCTTCTCTCGAATAATGCTCTCGAGCGTGGCGATTTTTTGTGAGGAGGAGGAAATAAAACTTGGTAGTCTGCGCAGGCAGGCGGGCTGATGACTTTTTGGCAGCTTTCCCCATTAACGCCTCCTTCGAGTAAATCTCAGTAGAGACGAGCGGAGCAGAGGAATTACAATGTGAAGGAAGCTTTTAGCTCATCTGTATCTGCCGGTGTTTCCTGAGTTTGTAGTCTGTGATGAGAAAGACTGAGTACTGCAATATAATACACAATATAAGACAGTAAATATACGTGGATTTATTGCATGCAAAAACAAATATGTGGCAATGAAGCTGTCATAAAGACTTGTCAGTCTGACTGCAATATATATCTTCTGTTCACCAAGGCTGCATTTATTTGATAAACTCGTAAAATTATGAAATATATGCTAATGTAAAAGTAAGCTGTTTTTCTTGTGATAGCTTTAAAATGTAATTTATTCCTGTGATCAAAGCGGAATTTTCAGCATCATTACTCCAGTTTTCAGTGTATCATTATAATCTTTTGTAATCAATCTTTTGTACCATTATAAATGTCTTTACCGTCAATTTTGAACAATTTAATGTGTCCTTGATGAAAGTGTTCATTTCTTTCTTTTGCCAAAAATTTGAATCAGAGTTTCCACAAAAATATCAAGCAGCAAAAACTTTTTTATATATAATGGAATAATTACTTGAAATATATTCAAACAGAACTTCTCCTTCTTCAATAAATTATTTCACAATATTTTTATGTATGTAAAAAGAAAAAAAGTCGGGTGGGCATAAGAGACGTTTTTCAAAAACATTAAAACAGTTTATGATGCCTTCTGATTTTTGAGTATGTATCATGTATATTATATACACTTTTGTAATATTTTAAATAATAAAAGTATAATAATATTATAATAAATAATATAATATAATATCCTGGTTGATCTAGGTGGACGAACACTTCAGTAAATTGTGTTTTAATAAAAAAAAAAATCTAATATTACCAAAATTCATTATACATTCATGTCTACATGGCAAAACTCTATAAAACATGCCTGTTAGCATGAATATTAATTGTGAAAGCATATAGTACAGTTTTGAATAGAAACAATGAATTCATACGGATCTATTCAAATCAGTGTCAAAAAATGCAGAGCAAAGTGTATTTAAATATTTTTAAAAACCAGCAGGCCAATAAAATAAGAGCTTTTGGTCATATACTGAACAAAACACTATGGTTTTGTTTGATATTAATAAAAAAGTGGGGCTGGCAGATTCCCTCTGTGCCAAAACAAAAGCACAGTCTCGCTACGAGGACTTGCTGGACAGAATCCATGCTGGTCAGCATGTGATGAGGATCTCCTGGGATATTGTTATGGAGGACATTTGGAAAGTTAGATAGATGCATTTCAGATGGTTAGAGACGAGCGTGAAGCCCTCATGCCGGTGGTGTGCCCCAGGGCCATGGATTCGGCCCGCTTTATTTGCGAATGCTGCAAAATATGCAACACGGCTTCTTTTGTTTGCAGGTCTGGCCGTGTGTCAGAGATCCCACTGTGTCCTCTGCTGTCAATGACATGTTTAGTGGGAAGAAATTATGAAGTATAGTATATTTTGAGTGGTGCTTGTGCAAAACTCACCGGCACAATGACATGGAGCGGGGTGTTGCTAAGTGGTTGACGTTATTCTGAGTGGGACAGTAACAGCACAGCCCTTCTTAAGCAGTTCTGGTTACAATCATTTTGTTCCAGGTCTGACCTGAACTAGATTCAGTACAATTCAGCACAAATCACACCATGAAAACAGAAAATCAGACAAACACCGTCAACATTAATACTTCTGATATGTTGCAAAAAGTAAGCATGACAACAAATGATTTATAAAAACGTATTTAAGAAATATTTTTGAACATTTGTTTTTCACAAATTGTAAATATTATAAACAGTATTGTAAATACATACTTTTTAATTAAAAATTTAGATTTTTATTTATTTTTACATTTATTTTTTAATTGGATTTAATACAATTAACCAAAAATTACTATAAAAAACAAAGCAAAAAACACTTTAACAATAATACTTCTCACATTCTCACATGTATATATAAAATGAAATAAATATTGCATTAAATATTTTAATTTGAAAAAATTTCTAATATTACCAAAATTCATTATACATTCATGTCTACATAGCAAAACTCCATAAAACATGCCTGTTAGCATGAAAATAAATTGTGAATGCATATAGTACAGTTTTGAATAGAAACAATGAATTCATACGGATCTATTCAAATCAGTGGCAGAAAATGCAGAGCAAAGTGCATTTAAATGCAGAGCAGTTTTTGTGTTTCAAAAAACCCAGCAGGGCAATAAAATAAGAGCTTTTGGTCATATACTGAACAAAATACTATGGTTTTGTTTGATATTAATAAAAAAGTGGGGCTGGCAGATTCCCTCTGTGCCAAAACAAAAGCACAGTCTCGCTACGAGGACTTGCTGGACAGAATCCATGCTGGTCAGCATGTGATGAGGATCTCCTGGGATATTGTTATGGAGGACATTTGGAAAGTTAGATAGATGCATTTCAGATGGTTAGAGATGAGCGTGAAGCCCTCATGCCGGTGATGTGCCCCAGGGGCATGGATTCGGCCCGCTTTATTTGCGAATGCTGCAAAATATTCATATTTTTTAACATCTTTTTTTTACATTCAAATTTAAATGTTTTGAAATTATATATATAGTATTATATCTATCTATATATTATAAATCAATATGCAATTATACAGTATAACGTAACTATAATTTTGGTTTTGTCCAGCTAATCATGAAATTTGTAGGTCAAACTGACCCGCTAACATCACAATCAAAGAAATGTCATACACAGAAGTCTCTCCAATCCCACCGAGGCTACATTTATTTGTTCAAAATCAGTAAAAACACCTCAGAGTGTTGAAACTTTGCAGGCATGTTCATGACCCTAAACGAAAATAAATCTCACAATTTCAAGAAAAACATCCTAGTATTTCCAGTATTTCCAACAACTCAAATATTCAAATTGACCCTCCCCCACCCCCCAGAACACAATATAAACCATGACTTGAGGAATCATTCATTCTAGAGCACAAACTTAGAATAAATAGTGATACCTTCTTCATGATTATTACATTGACTGTATTTCTACAGGCTGCTGGAGCTGGAGAGCAGCGGACAGAAGAGCGAAGTGCGTCTTCATTTCCAGACCAAAGGCCAGCAGACATACACGGAGATCTTCCCCTACATGCTCGCCGACGACCAGTGGCACAAAGTCTCCGTCTCCATCAGTGCTTCACATGTGGTGCTCTATGTCGACTGCAATAAGTATGTGAAATTACATGAGAATATAATGAAATACACTACAAAACCACTTCTTAGTCTTTTTGACCTTTTCCAGTAAAAATATCCTTGAAACAAGATAAACATCCCTGAGAAGCAACCCTACATAATATAGTAAGACTTTCAGAAGATGTATCTAATATAAACAAATTTACCAGTGCAGTAAAACAAAATAGTCATGAAAACATGTCAAAATGTATCTCGTTTTAGGGATTTTTAGATACTTTAACTGAGAAACAAGATAAAAATACTTTTAGCACTGCGAAATGACACATTTTACTCAGTATTTCTGTCATTTCTCCAATACAAATACGTAAAATTCCTAAATCAAGATGCATTTACTTGAGGTGCAAAATTACTTAAAATATTAAGTCTTATTTATTTTTTAAAATGTATCAAAATAAAGTGAGTTTTTGCTTTAAACAAGAAAAAAATATTGGTCACTGGGGGTCAGAAAAATTAATTCAAACTGAAAAAAAATTCAGAAATTTTTTTTTTTACTTTATATTTCACAATTCTGATTACGGTTCACAATTTTTACTTTATATTTCACAACGCTTTATATCTCAAAACTTTTACTTTATTTTTTGCCATTCTTATTTTACATCTCACAATTATTTTACATCACAATTTTTACTTTATATTTCACAATGCTATATATCTCACAATTTTTACTTTATATTTCACAATTCTTACTTTACATCTAACAATTTTTACTTTATGTTTTACAACGCTTTATATCTTAAAACCTTTACTTTATATTTTGCAATTCTTATTTTACATCTCACAAATTTTACTTTATATTTCACACTTTATATCTCACAATTTTTACTGTATATTTCACAATTCTTACTTTACATCTGGCCATTTTTACTTTATATCTTGCAATTCTGACTTTATATGTCATAATTCTTACTTTACATCTCACAATCTTTACTTTATATTTTGCCATTCTTTACATCTTGCCATTTTTACTTTATATTTCACAATTCTGACTTTATTTTTATCCCAAGGTGGAAACAAGCTTTCATTCTTATTACATTTGCTTCTCAAATAAATGAATCTTGATTTAAGAATGCTATTTGACTGAAAAACAAGACGAAAGTACTGAGCAAGAAAATAATTTTTACTACATGCCACTTACTCAGTAAAATGTGTTAATATTACTAAAAGCATTGCTTTCCCAAACAATGTATTCAAATACCATATTGCTGTGGTGCTGAAATTGCTAAGAATCATGAAATTTCGCTGATATTTTTTGACGTATTGGGACAATTTCTCTTCAGGATCTACGAGCGAGTGGTTGCTGTTCCTCTGATGGAGATCCCAGAAGACACGTCGTTCTGGGTCGGACAGAGAAACAGTGCTCATGGCTTATTCAAGGTGTTTCATCTTCACCCCACACAGGCATCATGGATCAGCACACATGCACATCAGCAAACAGTCGCACGCTAGCATAATTCGCTTACTATTTCTCAACTGTGTGCAGTATGTGGCTTTTCTGTATACATACATACTGTATACATGTGCAGCATAAAATACACTGCATCCCACAATGCACTGCTACTTGCATTTGCAGTGACATATGGACCAGTGTTATCGGCTGTCATCTTTCCAAATTTGTCAAACAGAAAAAAATGAAGGCCTTTTGGCTCAAAATTAGATTAAAAATGCAAAATAACATTTGATGCATTTGACAGATGCTCTTATCTTAAAGTAAATGACGGTGTTATTGTGGTTTACTAAAGCTATAACCATAAACATATTCATTACTTGAAATAAAATGAACTTAACTGAAACAAAATAAAATATAAAAATGTATTAATCTTATTTTGCTTTCAGGCCAAGGTTTATTCCTGTAACTCAAATTAAATTAACTCGTTTCCAAAAAAAAAAAAAACTGAAAAAATATAAAAAACTTAAAACTTTTATTTCAGATTCTCATTTCTGTTTAGTTTAACTTGAAGTAATAAAAATTTATAATAATTTTAAGTAATAATTTAATTAAAGATAGAACTAAGAACTAGTAAATAAAAATGAATAACTACATAGACATAAAAAACTAATAAAATAAAAACACACAACAAAATTACTAAAACTTGTGAAAACAGAAAACATAACAGAAACATCAACTTAAAGGTACATAATATATCAATACGAAAGTCTCATTTTTATTTAGTTTAACTTAATATACTAAAATAACTAACTAAAATTTAAATAAAAAAACTAAAAATGAAAGAATACAACTAAAATAAAATGAAAACAGAAAATATAAAACTAAAAACTAAAATTATATTCATATCTTGAAACTAAACACTGAAATAAGCATGCAACATATGACAACAAATGCATTATGCAACATATTAGTAGCATGCATACTGTAAATTTACAATATAACCTAGTACAATGCTGTTTATTGTTGTATAATACTGTAATATTTATCATTGCATGCTGTTTCGCATATTATTTGTCGAAGGTATGCAGTATATAGTCCACAGTATGATGTTAGCCATAAGTTACATACTTCTGTTAACTAGTTTGAGAGGAAGTACAAGTTTTTTGTGGTAATTCACACCCATAACTGTGGTTTATACACTGAAGCATGTGTGTGTATGTGTGTGTGTGTGTGTGTGTCAGGAGCCTCTTTAAGATTTGGAGTGTCGCTTCAGGTTGTTAAATATCTCCAGAGTTAATTGGCAGATGAGGGGAGGCTGGAGGTCGTTTGCGGTTCTTGACGAGATTTCTCACCCCGCCTCCCTCTTCGGTCTCCATGGAGACGCTAATTACTGCTTAGCCGTAAAAGAAAACGTGTGTTTCTGTCTTTCATTTGCATGTACAAAATCACAGATATCTTCCACCAATGTATTTTTCCTGCATGCATTAAATGTAATAGTCGCCGTTTGCACTTATGTATCGATGTAGCCTACAGTTTAAGACGGTTCGATTAGACAAGATTTCACACTTATGTAATATTTAGAAGGTGTGAAGGAAGCACAGCGAATTATATTAGCTTGATCTCTTTAGTTTTGATATAGATTTGTATAAATTATAAATAAATAAATAAAGTTAACACAAAATAGTAGTTGGGACAATTAAAAAAATGTAAAAGGTGTGATAAGTGTAATGTATGGAAGCCCGTTTCCGCCACTCAATAAAAAATTAAAAAAAGGTAATTGCGACTTTTTATCTCACCATTCTGACGAGTTTATACCACGCAGTTCTGAGACAAAGTCGAATTGGTGAGATTAAAAGTCAGAATTACCAATCTTTTTTTTTTATTCAGTGGCGGAAACGGGCTTGCATAGTAATTTGACCATTAAAAGTTCAAGTAAATAAAATACAATTTTATAAATACTTAAATTTGAATAATTTACAACAACAGCAACAATAACAAAAAAGAGATTTAATGGTTAAAGGTGTAAGAAAGAAAGAAAGAAAGAAAGAAAAAGAAAGTCAATGCATCTGAAAAACAAATCACATCAATAGAACCAATACAATAGTGCAATCTTTCTTTTTTTCTTTTTCTTCATATTCTGCTGAATATTTTTGTGGACACCGTGATACATTTTATTTCAGGATTCTTTGATGAGTGGAAAGTTAAAAAGAACAGCATTTATTTGAAGTAAATAATTTTTGTAACATAAATGACACTTCTGACCAATTTAATGCATCTTTGATGAATGCGAGTATTAACTTCTCTCATTGTTGAACAGTATTTTTCACATTTGAGCAGACTTTATATTGATGTAGGCCAACTGACATCTTAGTCACAAAAGCATGTTTCAGTCCTTCACTTGCACGTACAAAATCACAGATATCTGCCGTTTGGTTTGGCTTTCATCTTCCAGCAATTTATGTCTCCTGCACGCATTACATAATAGTGGGCCGTTTGCACTCAGGAATATTGATGTCCAGTTTGAGATGGCGGCGCTGATCAAAGGCGTCATTACCGTTCGATTAGCCGTCGTTCCACACGTGTTGACCGTTCGAATGACTCTCATTTAGACAATCATTGCATGCATATGCATGTGTGTGTGTTTATAATACATTGTGGGGACCAAATGTCCACACGGATAATTAAACCTGAAAATTTTGACATTGTGGGGTTCGGCCTGTGTGTTTTTTTTACCACTATTTTGAATTTTACACCATTGTGTTTTAGAGTTAACAGAAATGTCAGTAAAACTAATGAATAATGGTGTGTGTAATGAGCTGCCAGTACTTTTTATGTTATTTTACGGATTTATTTTTTACAGTGTAGGTTTAGGGTTGGGTTAGGGGATAGAAAATATCGTTTGGTCAGTATAAAAGTAATAGAAGTCTATGGAAAGTCCCCACAATTCACAGAAACAAACGTGTGTGTGTGTACCTGGTATTTATCATGATATGGGGACCAAATGTCCCCACAAGGATAGTAATACCAGTAAATGTTGACCTTCTGGGGACATTTGTTAGGTCCTCATGAGGAAACAAGCTTATAAATCACACAGAATGAAGTTTTCTGAAAATCTAAAAGCGTCCTGTGAGGGCTAGGTTTAGGTGTAAGGCGACCGAAAATACGGTTTGTACAGTATAAGAACCATTACGCCTAATGGAAACACAACATATGTGTGTGTGTGTGTGTGTGTCGCTGACTCGCAGAGAAACCAAATGACATCCCGAGTTGCTATAAATTCAGAGCGTTCACCTCTATTTCCCTCTCATTGCCATGGAGAATCCGGAGAAACCTGCGTCGGCTTTTGAATTCATGGTAGGAAAATTGAGGAGGCAAGACAATTTCGAAAACAATTTCTCATAAGTCACGGCGCTCGGCTCCCGCGAGGGCCAAAATAAACGCTTTCTGGCGGCCCGAGAAGGGCCAGGTTGCCATGGCAACCGAGCGGCCGCACGCCACAGGTGGAGGCCAATCAAATTAAGGCACATATGAAACAAATTCAATCTGTATCTGCTTGTTTTGCTTATCAGAGTGGGACAGCGGCGACTGGGAGCTGTTATTATGCTCCCGCCGCCCACATCATTTCCTCCCCGCGACGCGTATTATGTCCAATTACCCGAGTGCGTGGCCTTGCCCACCTCCTATTAGAGTCTCCTCGCTCGGGCCACGGCTGCACTCAAGCGCCGCTTCATCTCTGCTGGATCCCGAGTGCTGCTGTTTGATTACGCCACGAGTCGCAAACTTCTTCACTGGAGCCGGGTTCGTGCCGCCAAGCCAAAAGCTGCTGGCTGCCGAGTTCATGAGTGATCAGTGTTTGACATCTCCATGAAACTATCCGCAAACTAAAATGCATGGAGCAAAAATACAGTTGGATAAAAAATAAGCATGAATTATTACTGTTGAAATTGGCAGCACTAAAAAAATACTGCAAGTAAAATATATATGCAAACTAAATATATATAATCAAGAAACATGACTAGAGTTTTTTTCAACTGCTTACCCACCAAATCTGTACTTGTCACACAGTTTCTGAAAGCTGACACTCAAACAGCAGAAGCACACACCAAATCTGCAAAACCATACGCTAATTCTCAGCCTTTCACTCAGTTTTCAGTTTCATAAAACGCTTTTTGCAAAACACGACACACAGTTCTCTATGTAACACACACAAATCTAACAGGAATTAATCTTATGGCAAAGTTGTTTGCAAATGTTTGCTTTTGAGATGTGTTGTGATATTTTGAATGCAGTGCTTCATTTTGCAAGAGATGTGATGCATTTTGCATTCTTGTGTGTAAAGTTTTGAAAAAAAACTTAAAAAAAGAGGCAAATATTTGAAAATGGGTGTAAGCTGTTGAAAAAAAAACTGTAAAATAAATAAATAAATAAATAAAAAGAAATATTTTACATTACATTTATATTTTTTTGCAGCCACCCCCCCAAAAAAAACATAAATAGAAAAAAATATAAAACACATGCAGTATATCGTAAATTAATTAACAATAGCAAATAAAAAAAAAATTCAATAAAAATACATGTACCTTAAAGTGCAATTAAATAAAAAAAAATTTTTAATAGTGTTAATTTTGCAGTCCCTCACATACTCCACATAAACTAATCAAACTTATATATACTGTAGTAGAAAAACCTTAAAAATATATATATAATTTCATATCTTGTTACATTTTGCAGCACAAAATAACAAATACAACTAAAATAAACAATAAAATTCCTTTAAAAAAGTTTTTAAAAAACATACATTACATCCTTTAAGTTGCACATTTTAGTTTATTAATACTACCTATGGTGTGTGTGTGTGTTGTTGTGTGTGTGTACCATATGCAACCTAATGTAGAAACAAGAAAAAAAATTTAATGGCATGTAAACTAAAATCAATAAATAAAACTAATCCTAAGAATTATTAGTGTTAATTCAGCAGCCAGCAAGTACAAAAAAGTAAAATATAATCTATTATATATTTAAAAAAAGCCACCATTTATTTGGATCAAAACGCGGATGTGCAACATTGTGGTAAAAGTATTGCATTTAAAATAAGGGTTTTCTATGTGAATATGTGTTAAACTGTAATGTATTTCTGTGATGCGCAGCTGTATTTTCAGCATCATTACTGCAGTCTTCAGCGTCACATTATCTCAGAAATCATTCAAGAAACAGTTCAGATTATTATCAATGTTGAACACAGTTGTGCTGCCCAATATTTTTGTGGAAACTGATACTGATTTAGTTTTCAGGATTCACAGATGAATAGAAAGTTCAAAAGAACAACAATTATTTGAGTCTTGAACTATAATGACTCTACAGTCACTTTTGATTAACTTAATGCATCCTTGATAAATAAAAGTTTAAATTTCTTTAAAAAAAACATCTTTTGAACTAATACTGATGTATCAACTTCAAAAACATGCAAGCTTTTATGCATGTACAACTACAAGGTGTTTACATTTCAGAAACTCAATATTTTGCATTTTAAACGTGCACTAGAAGCACAATTTACACACAAATACCTACCAGTACTAATAAGATCATGTTGATTTTAATAAAGGATCATCTCTACATGGCATCCAGCGACATTCAGGACTGAATTCTGAATAACGTGTGCGAGTTTGATTCGACACGGAGATAAAAGCTCTAAATATAAGCCGCAAATCAAAGCTAAGAGAAAAGCAATATGGCTTAACAGGTGCTAATCCAGAGAACATGTCCTGGGGAAAGGCCACGCTCATCTGTGTCCTTCGTTTCGCTCTCTTATTAGTGTTTTCAGCGCTTAAGCTTTCTCTTCATATTTCGCCCGACAAATAAAAGCAGCCTTGAACATCTAAAAGCCACTATTTCAGATTTTACCCATGATGCTCACTGCTGGTGACTGTATATACAGGGACATTTCTTACTTTATAAAGCTGTTTTCTCAGTGTAGTTCCACACAGCACGTAATCCACGTTAATAATAAATAAATAAATAAAAAAATGTCGGTAATTCATTAGATTCGCTCAAGGTCATAGTTTGCTGAGTGCTTCTTGATCAAACTCTCTCAGTCCCACTTAATGCCATGCAAAGAGCCATGAATGCATGTGTTTAAATGTAATTAATATTTCTCCTCTGATCTAATCATGCTTCTGAATAACCTCTGCGTGTGTTTCTGATGCAGGGAGTGATGCAAGACGTTCAGATCCTTGTAATGCCTCAAGGATACATCACGCAATGCCCCGACCTCAACCGTAGTACGTGCCGCTAATTAGTTTATTTGTGATTGTCGAATTAAACATATGCAATGGTTTAGTCGTTGCATTTTGCTGAATGCATCTGGTTTATGTGTCTTTCTTAGCCTGTCCAACCTGCAACGACTTCCACGGACTCGTGCAGAAGATCATGGAGCTTCAGGACATCTTGGCAAAAACCTCGAGCAAGGTGATGCTTTGTTTCCGTGCAACTCAAAATTCAGTTTGATAATTGCCTTTATTTATCTACTGAAGTCACTGTGACACAACAGAGGAATTTCATTCGTTTTGAAAGCATTAAAAACAAAATGCAAATTCCGTCTTCATTAAGTCATGTCTCGCCAAACCACGTGCTGTTATTTTTTACAGTGGAACACAAAAAAATTTAAATTTATAAAGAATCTCCATCAGATTAATCAAAATAACTTTGCCATTAACTTTCAACCACTGAGATAATATCTTATCAGTTTTTATTTTTTCAGTTTTTATTTTTGTTATTTTTAGTAGTTTTTTATGTCTATTTTTATTATGTTTTTAAAAATGTTATTTATTTAAGTTAAACTAAATAAAATGAAACATATTAATTAGCTTAAATAAAATAAGTTTATGTTTTTTTTGTATATTTTTTAAATTGAAGTGTATTTTATTTTATGTAACTTTATTATTATTTATATACTATTATAGTTTTTTATTAATATTTTGAATTAGTTTTAATTTTTATATTTTCCATTTTCATTGCAATTTTAGTTAAAATGTTAGTAAATTTTTTGTTTGGATTGTCATTTTACATTTTCTTCAACTTAAATATATCTTTTATTATATTTATTTCACTTGTTAGTTTTATTTAGTACATCACGTTAAATGAAATAAAATAAGAATGCCTGGCAGCTAGCGAAATAAATGTAAGTTTTTTTTAAAATATTCTTTAATTAAAGTTTAAAATTTGTATGTTTGATTACCAAAATTTGCTTCAGTTTTTATTTTTAACTTTTTCCCCATTCCTTTATTTCAGTTACAGTTTTAAATCATTCTGTGGTGTTGTTGTTATTTTTTAGGTTGTTGTGTGCTATACTTTCTATAGTTTTCATTACTTTTTATTTCAGTTTTAGTTATTTCATTACATCAAACGAACTAAATTCAAATGTAATGTTGTCTCTTTTTCTCTTTATATTTTATTTGCCTTAAGTTAATAAAAACTTAAGTCAAATAGGTAACTAAGAACTAATATATATATATATAATATTATAAAATAATAATATTCGTATCCTATATCTAATGTGTCTGGATATATTCCATATGTTGTGTATATGCGTAACTCATACTGAAAAATCAAAAAACCTTTCGAAACTCAAATTATAGTTCTGTATCTCGTTTGCAACCTCAGATTCAGGAGTTAAATTGGTATTAAACATTATTTTCGATGTCTCAATCCTGCTCTGCAGTGAGCTGGCACTAAACGCGGCGTGTTTCTCCGCTGTTTGTTTGACAGATGAATCCGAGCCCAGTTTCTGCGAACATCTGGCTTGTGTCTGTGCTGTGAATTTAAAGGCTTGTTTATGGTGTTGTAATAACTCACGGCTGCCAAAAACTCTGCTGTTGAGGAGGAAAAACTCTTCTGATCAAGCGTGTCGGAAAAACACCTTTGTATCGTCCACTTAATGAAAAATGCAAACGGACGATCGCAAATAATCAATCAACTGCAGGCGTTTCCTCGTCTGATTTCTGTAAGAAAGTGAGTTGAATTGGGGTTTAATCTGCTCTCTCTCCTGCAGCTGTCTCTGGCCGAGGAGAAGATGAAGGGTCTGGACTCCTGTTACTGCGAGAGGACGTGTCACGTGAAGGGAGTGACCTACAGAGAGGAGCAGACCTGGACCGATGGCTGCAAGAACTGCACGTGTTCGGTGAGTCTGATGGCTCGGCTCGTATGCAATGCCAGGAGGAGTACTTGCAAATGACAGATTACATGAGGAAAATTGTAGTTTTTTTTCTTTATTTAACCAGGCAAGTCAACTAAGAACAGGTTCTTATTTCCGATAACAGCCTGCCAGGAGAATCAATATCTCCTGAGAAACATACAAACATGCATTACAATACATAAAGCACATAAAAAAAAGAATAAGATCTCAGTTTAAAACCTTTACAGGTTGAGGTCAGAGCACTCACTAGTAATTTTTTTAATTCACATACTGGAATATTTGTCTGTAGATTCGATAGCTTTTGTAGCACATTCCAATCATTTGGGGCAGCATATTCATAAGTTGTTTTCTTACTAGGGATAGTCAAGGAAATATAATTAGATGATCTAGTTGTATACTATATACATATTGTATACTATATAGTTGTATACTAGTTGTATACTACACATAATATACCTGTACATACAACTGTCTATTGTTATATACCTGTACATACAACTGTCGATTTGTATATTTTTATTCCTTATTTACTTTTTTTTTTTTTTTTTTTTTTTTTTTATTATCTGTGTTTTTTGTTCTGTCACTGTCATTCTGTTGCACTGCGGAAGCTTCTGTCACGAAAACAAATTCCTCGTATGTGTAAACATACCTGGCAATAAAGCTCATTCTGATTCTGATTCTGATGTGCATTAATAAGAGGCAACTTTTGAAGATATTCAGTTTATAAGCCTAGCAGAACTTTTTAAATAAAGAAATACCAGTGAATTTCCCGTCTTGTATGCAATGATGTCCAATTCAAAAGAGTATAATCCACAATGATGCGTTCTGTAAGGTGCATTAGTAATTAATCTAATTGCTGCATGATTCAACACATCTAATTGTTAAAGAACACCTTTACGTGCATTTCTGTATACCACATCAAACTAGGGTAAAACTGTGGTTTCAACAAGATGTTTCTTGGCTGACGTGGTAAACACAGATCTATTTCGATACAAAAAACTAAGTCTAGATTTAACTTTCATCTGAAGATTAGTTATGTGATTAGTAAAAGTCAAAGAGCTATCAAGACAGATTCCGAGATATTTATATGAAGATACTACTTCAGTTTTTGCCCCATCTGAAGATATAACGTCTTTATTGCCTTGCTGGGTTTTTTCCAAACCACATTACTTTTGTTTTTGTATGATATAATCTATCCTGTTTTAAAACTTCATCATATGACGATCATACAGCGTAAAGAATAGCATCAACCGCATTGGTGAATACAGGTTTTCTGACTACCTGAGAAGTATTATTAATGAAATTGAAAACAGGGTTGATGCCAACACAGAGCCCTGAGGGACCCCTTTATTAATAGTTAATGGTTCGGGTAATTGTTGATCAATCTTTACATTTTGGGATCTGTTGAATAAATAGTTAGAAAACCAAGGTTAAATTAAACAATTAGTTAGTAACATAATCTAGGTTACTCATTTTAGGTAACTTTTTAGATTACTTTTAGATTACTTTTTACCTAACTTGTTTTGAACTTACCATTCAAAATCAATAATACATTTCACAATTACAGTATTTGTTTTATACATAGTGTTGCAAAGTTATTTATATGACCATTCCATATTGTGAATATAGTTAAAGCTAAATGATATGACAGACAGTAGGATTTACAGAAAGGAAACTTTAAAAGAGAAAACATAACAATTAGGCAGAATTAATGAATTATAAATAATTTGTGTGAATGACATGTAATCATCTAATCCATAAAAAGTAACTGTAATCTGATTATGAACATTTTAAAATGATAATAAATCAATTACAGTACTTAATTTTTGAATCTAATTACATAATCCAGATTTTATGTAATCAGTTACTACCCAGCGCTGCAGATATGTATGGTGAATAAATGGTGAAGCTTTTGATACTTGAAAAAAAAGTGTTATTTATACATGAGAGCGATGAAGAAACATGAAGTATAACTTTAATGGTAATTAAGTCACATGATTTTTTGATGCGCTTGGAGAAACTTAATCGGCAAATATGTTTCCATCACCCATTATTCGCATTAAACCTTTTTTGCATGAGTACAAAAACCTAAAGCGAGCGTACATTTTTTTTTGCGAATTAAGGTATTTTTAATCAAAAGTTGGCGCTTCCATCACTCGTTTCTCATGCGATACTTCAAAATGCACATTATAACAGAATAATGGAAACATAGCTAACCTAAAGTATCGATCTCATCAGGCCGGTATCGATCCGATACCAATACCAATGTTGGTATTGATATATTATCGATATTAGGATCAATCTGCCCACCCCTACTTTATAAACCGAGGTTTACTAGTTGAGTGGCGCACACACTACTAGACACCGTTTCCTCTCCCAATCACGCAGTCTGCAATTAGCTAATTAGCAGCGCGCTTGCATGTCACCTCAAAGGTCAAACGCGACAGCACATTCCTCTGACGCGTGTCCTCACCGTGTAGCAAACGTAATGTAAACACAGATGTGAAGCAGGTCTCGCTGAAAGCTTTCTCTCTCCTCCTTCTTTCTCACTCATTGCACATTTATTATCTGCGAGTAAGACGAATATTTTGCCGAATGCAAAGTGACAGACAAAGGGATTCTGTCCTATCTTTAGAAGTCCCTGTGCTCTTCTGACAGACGCTAGCTGGTCTCCAGCGCGCTCAGAGTGTCCAAACAGACAGCGATCGCGGTTCGGATGAGACAGGGGTCCCAGTGAAACTACCAACAGGAAGATAGTGAGATCCGGACAGTTTGTGAAAGGAACATTAGCTTAATTCTACTTAAACAGACGGATGTCGTGCTTTAGGGAGACGTGAGTCCCTGTAAAGCAATCTATTATGGGATTAAATATGGATTTATGTACAGTATATACTGAATGCTGTGTCATATACTGTGATGAGTCTTTTTTTGCTCTTATCTTCCAGTAACACATCATTATATATCGAACAAACTGAAACATCATTGAAACAAAGTCAATTTACTTGAGAAGTAAAATTGTGTAAAATATTAAGACCTGTTTTCAGAGAACATATATATTGAATTATGTTTTTTTTATGTTTGATTTTTTTTAAATAATTTACGTATTTCAAAAAATAGCCTGAATTAAATAATGCAGTTCTATATATATATATTCTTTAAAAAATCTTAATATCATCTTAATATCTTTTCTGATTCATTTAGCAATTCATTTAACAAATAGCTATCACTATAGTTGTACTTATCATTATAGATATCATTATAGTTATTTTAGTTGTAATTATTGTTATAGCTATCATTATCGTTACAGTTATCATTATATTTATTGTTATAGTTATAGAGGTTTTTCCTGAACACGGAAGTCACGCCTGACTGCAGTTATCATAGTTACAGTTATCATTATAGTTATCATTATAGGTAAAAATCCGTTTAATAATCATTGAGATACAATCATTTTGTGAATGTTAAAGAGGTATTATTATGAACAGTATCGTGAATGCCAGTGTAACACCAGCGTCATCTTCCTCAAACTACAACTCACCACCACTGACTGAAGGTTGCACTTCGTAGAATGGAACGGTCCCGCGTGAAGATTCGGTGCCCCCCTGGCTCGAGTGTCCTGATGGTCGTACCCAGGGTATGTACAGGAACCTGCGCAAAGAATTCCAGTGTGAGTACACCACACACGCACACACACACACACACACACACCAATTACAAAATATACAAATGTGCACCCACATGCATTTAACACACACAACTACACACACAAATGCACACACACACTCACACATGCATGCATACACACTCGCACACACATGCACACGCACACACACACACACAAATCCCCTCACACACACACACACACACTCAACACCCTCTCCGGGTATATGTGTCTGCTGGTCACTCGCTTATTGCCCAACAATAGCACTGTTCACTGCTCCCATCAACTTCACACCACACACACACACACCACCCACCCACACCACACACACACACACACACACACACACACACACACCACACACACTCAACACACACACACACACACACACACACACGCACAGTACATACCTAACACCCACAAACACCACACAAACACACCCCTTCTGGTTCATGGATCTTTCTGGTCACTCCTTATTGCCAACAATACACTGTTTCTCCCCTTCCCACACAACACCACACACACACACACACCCACCCCACACACACACACACACACACACACACACACACTCCATACAACCGCCTCCACAGGGTTGCCTGACAACTGACCACACACTTGTGTTGCTAAGCTACATCCACACTCCGTCTCCAGAGGTGTCAAGCAGCACATTTACATATTCAAATCAATTATTTATCACAAGCCAATAAACGCAGCTCTGCAAGAGTTATGCAAATCTATACTTGATTTTAAACATTACTTTAAAGATGTTTCAGTACAAGCTTTATGAAGTGGCTGGTTTGTTATTCAGCACTGAGGAATCAATCAGTTAGCGTCGCCTGATGAGCCGCTGTCTCCGAAGCCCAGTGTTTGATTCGGGTCATTATCGTCACAGCTGATTTATTCGGTTATAATTAAGAAGTGAAGATGACCCTGCTGTATTATCAGTCATAGTTGATATCCATGCTAATTTCAGAGTTAGCACTCATTTCTGCAGTGCAAGCCCCTTTCATTTTAACCCTGCATGAGTTAGTTTACATAGGAGTAGCGAAAATGTACAAAAAGTGAAAACATAACATCATTTATAAATTAAATATTACATAAAAATGTAACAAAGCTTGCCTGATTTGACATTAAAAATATAAAATAATTTTTTGAGCTTGTTGAATTTTGCATGCAGTTCATGAATATTTATTATTTGCATTGATGAATTTACATATATTTACGTAAATGTTTAAATATACTACTTTTGCATACTAAATATACTTTTTATGATACTTCATCATGATTTCTCATACATTATGTTATAATAAAACAAAGTGGTTGTTTATATGAATAAAATCATATTTTCCCCCATTAGTTATATTTTATAATATATTTATATATTACATATGTTTTTATATTTATATTTGTGATTTGTATTTACATAATTTTCCCATTTTCATGTATAAATTCTTCTGTATATCATTTGACATAACATAAAGTTTTATATTAACAAAAAAAAAAAAAAAAAATGTTTTTGTTTTTTGTAGAACACATATACAATGCTCTATAAATAAATGTCAATTTTATTAGTAGATGTATCCTGTAAATGTAATAATAATAATATTAATTATATATTTACTATATTATATAAGCTGTCTGACGACATTCTGATTAAATATTTTGTTTCACTTATAAATGTATCGCATTATGGCAGCAAAGCCATTTCATGTTTACTCTTGGATAATTGGTGGAACCAAATTATGTACTGTAATTACACTAGTATTAGTGTAAGTTAACTTTCCATCCCTACTGAAGTAAAACTGTCTGGTCTGAGCTCCATTTCAAGCTTCGGCGGAATGTTTGGCTCAAAACAAGTCAAGTCAAATCAAGTCACCATTATTTATATAGCGCATTTTACAATGCAAATTGTGTCAAAGCAGCTTTACAGTCTTAAATAGGAATATAGTGTCGCAATAGTGTTCCATTCCTCCTCTGGCCATACGAAACCAGCAGTTTAATTCTAGACTGCAGCAGAGTCAGAGTGTGCAGAGGAATAATCTGGTTCCTGTGGTCTTGTCCCGGTGGCCGTCTAGGAGACAAGGTCTTTACAGGGGATCTGTATCTGGGGCTCATCTAGTTGTCCTGGTCTCCGCTGTCTTTCAGGGCTGTAGAGGTTCTCTCTAGGTGCTGATCCACCATCTGGTCTGGATACAGACTGGATCTGGTGGCTACGGTGACCTCGGAATAAGAGAGAAACAGACTAATATTAGCGTAGATGCCTTTCTTCTAACAATGTAGCAAGTACATCGGGTGTTATGGGAAGTGTTCCCGGTTCCGGTTGTCCTAATTAATGCAGCCTAAAAATCCTTTAACGGATTTGAATATTAGAAATGTGTTAGTGTGTTATGTGTAAAAGATGGGTCTTTAATCTAGATTTAAACTGCAAGAGTGTGTCTGCCTCCCGAACAATGTTAGGTAGGTTATTCCAGAGTTTGGGCGCTAAATAGGAAAAGGATCTGCCGCCCGCAGCTGATTTTGATATTCTAGGTATTATCAAATTGCTAGAGTTTTGAGAACGCAGCAGACGTGGAGGACTACAATGTGATAAGAGCGTGCTCAAGTACTGAGGTACTAAACCATTCAGGGCTTTATAATTAATAAGCAAGATTTAAAAATCTATAGGATGTTTAATAGTGAGCCAGTGCAGTGTTGACAGAACCAAGCTAATATGGTCATACTTCCTGGTTCTAGTAGAACTCTAGCGCTGCTTTTGGACCATCTGGAGTTTGTTTAATTAAGCGTTCAGAACAACCACCCATAAGCGTAACAATAATCTAACCTTGAGGTCATAAACGCATAAATTAACGTTTCTGCATTTGACATTAAGAGCATAAGTCATAATTTAGATATATTTTTAAGATAGAAAAATTAGGTTTTACAAATTCTAGAAATTTGCTTTCTACGGAAAGATTGCTATCAAATAGCACACCTGGGTTCCTAACTGATGACGAAGAATTGACAGAGCAGCCATCGAGTCTTAGACCGTGTTCTAGGTTATTACATGCGGAGGTTTTTGGTCCGATAACACCTCTGTTTTAAAACAAACATTAAAGATTCATTCCTGAATATAATTGTTCGTTTGTGCTAATTAAGCTGACATGCGCTGACAGATAGTTTTCATCAGAAATCTATAAAGCTTTTGCTTCCATTCTGATGGTGTTTGTGGCCACCAAAGGCTTTGCTTCAAAGCGTCTCGCAGTCTTCTGTCTCTCCAGAACGTTTCGGCTGCTATTTACGGCTCGCATTGCTCTCCTACTGCGCTGGGAAAGCGCTTACATTCGTTCACTCCAGCAAACTTCATCCTGGAACAAAACTACAAACCTGCAATTAAATAATAAGACATTTATGATCTGCTAGAGCTTTAATGATCAAATTAACTTACTATAATTACTGTTCAAGGAGTGTTATTCAATGCCTAATGGCGATATTAATGAAATAAAGAGTTAAAAGTCATGCTAGCAGATATTTTTAATGTGCGTTTAAACCAGCAAGCTCTCCTCAACAATGCATGATTTGAGGACTGATGTAGCAAGCAGCACTAATGATTCATTTTAAACTATATAACTCGGTGAGGTTCGGTCTGTATGCTGAGTTGTATTTGAAGTCAGAGGAGGAAATAATTGCTGTCTAGGGAACAATTATCTCCTCAGACGTCTTGTAATCGTCGGTTGTTTGCTCCAAATTTCCATACCGTAGCATTTCTTTCTCTCACATTAATAGTGCAGGTCTGATTTGTGCTGCTTGTGTTTCTGCTGAGTCACGTCATGCTTATTTCTAACTAAATAGAATGCAAAAAAATGGACTTTTTTGTCCGTACTATAAAAGTCAGTGGGGTTCAGTGTTGTTTGGAAGCCAATTAACTTTCATTGTGAGTGAGATGTGTGTTCATGTGCAGGAGTTCACACGTGTGTGTTTGTTCTTGTTTTTCGCCAGCGATGTGCTTGTTTTCGGAGCAGACGCTGGTGGAAGGACAACGCTGTTCTGTTCATCATCCCACCGCAGGACTCTGCCAGCTGTTTGAATGCAGGGTACAGATCTCTCCGAACACTGCTGTAGATTTGCACACAACGCAACAGTTTTTAAGTATTTACATACTGTTTAGCAGAATTTAAACATAAGTATTTAAAAGTACTAACATTTTACAAAATAAATAACATTGTATTTATATTTTATTTACGGTTACAAGAATATAAGTATTTATATAGTATTAAGTAGTATAAAAATATAAAAGTAGTATATGTTTAGTAATTGTGTATCTATCTGCAACTTCCTAACATCTACCCAGAAAACTCTAGCAACCACACAGATTACCCTAGCAATTAAGTAGAGTACCCTAGCAACCGCCTAGCAACCACCCAGAACACCCTAACAACAGGCTAGGAACACACACATAACCCTATCAAATCTAGCAACCAACCGAAATCCCCTAGGCAAACCGCCAGCAACACCTTAGCACCACCTAGCACCCAATTCACTGCACAGCAACAACCTAAAACACCTACAACCGACAGTGTACCACAGCGATCAACCAGAGACTATAGAAACCACCCATACACTAGCACCACCCCAGACACTCTAGAACTGATTAAACCCTCCTAGAACCCCCTACACCCAACATTTACCCTAGCAACTGCCAAACAACCGCCTAGGAACCACCCAGAGTACCGTAGCAACTGCTTAGCAACCACATAAAAACCGCTAAGCGCCACACAGTGTACCTTAGCATCACTTAGATACCGCTAAGCACCACTCCGAACACCCGCACTGCAATAGCAACAGCCTACCTAGCACCTACCCAGTGTACCCTAGCAACTGCCTAGCAGAGTACCCTAGCAAATGCTTAGCACCACCTAAACAGCCTGCAACACCCTACAATCACCTAGATGAACCCTAGCAATGGCCTAAAACCACCCAGAACATCCTAACAACCACCTAGGAACCACCCAGAGTACCCTAGTAACTTCCTGGCAGAGTACGCTAGCAAATGCTTGCACCCAACCACCTAAACTCCTAGCAACCGCCTATCAACAACCTACATCAACTAGAGACCCTCGCAATGTCCTAGTAACCCCCAACATCCTACAACGCCTAGGACCCCCAGAGTACCATACAACTGCCTGGCACCACCTGCAACAGCCTATCCAACCATATAGCAATCACCCAGGTACTAGCAACCTCCCTAGCACCATTCGAACTATCTATCTAAATACATTTTTTAGGGCGATGATAAACAGTTTCTTTCCTTGACGTTTTTTTCCTTTGTCAGGATCGTACGATGCACAGAGTTCCGAGCTCTGAAGACTGTCCGCAGCTCACCTGCGCAGAATCTGATCAGATCACACTGACGGACAGATGCTGCAGAGTCTGCAGAGGTACAGGATGTTTTTCTGACGTAAACCTCTGAGAAAAGTTACTTATCGCTACAACGTATATGGGGACCTTTTTCACATTCCCCGGTCCTCAGCAGAGGAAGCGTCATAGTTGGTAACCGAAGAGCATTGACTGGGAGTACACAAAAAAAAACATAAACGATTATCGCGATTATCCATCCAAATAAAGTTTTTGTTTACATAAGACTATGAGGCTTGTACCTGTGTATATTTTGTTTATGTGTATATAAATACACATTCATGCATGTATACATTTCAGAAAAATGTTATGCTGATATATTAAATATATTTATGGAATATATAAATTATATGAATATAACTATATACATGTAAATATGTTTGAAATATATACTGTATCTGTGTGTATTTATATATACATAATAAAATATATTACGTAAACAAAAACTTTTATTTTGGATGCGATTAATCGCGATTAATCGTTTCACAGCACTGTTATAAATGCACACACATTAAAAAAAAATCTCGTCGTCACAGTCTTGTCAAAAGGGTCCATAGCCAATAATCGGTGTGTAATCTTGACCTTTAGCGCGACAGTGTTTCAAGAAGCATGAGTCGATGAACACCAATCTCCTCTGTCTGGGGTCAAAGGTCACGACTTCTGCGCCGAGGAGAACATCTGCGCTGAGAACTCGGCCTGCGTGAACTTAGACGCCGGCGCCAGCTGCAGCTGCAAGAACGGTTTCCGGCCGCTGCGCGAGGACAGCGCCTACTGCGAAGGTGAGCCGTCAAGCAAACGATCCGCCAGAGAGTCCCTTACTTTGCATGCGCAGACGCTGCGGGAAACCCATCGTAATTACAGCGCGCTGGGAACAGGAATTTAACCGCATTAGAGCCGCCGGCTGATTTTAATATTCCACGATATACATTATTATTCCAGGACATGCGTATAATAACTCACTTGTGATAATTGGATTTTTCTGCTGGTAAAATGACGCAGAATCGAGTGTTGGCATAAAATAGCTCGCGCTTAGATACTGATATAACACGTACGGCTTTGGCGTTTGAAGCTTTTGAATTTAGCACAATTTAGTATTACATAAAAACAAGATATACATTAAATATTATTTATATTAATGTTAAATAATAGTAATTTTATTAATAAATGTTTTATATTAATATTAATAATATAATATTAATTAATCATTCATTATCTTCCCATATGTATGTAAATAAATGACTAATTATTTAATTTTTTAAATAAATACTAACCTTATAACATATATAATAATAATTATTATGATTTTAACAAACCAATAATATATAATTAATTTAGTACAATTCTTGTTAATGTGATCTAACTTGTATGAAAATAAAAATAATATTAAAGTGCATATTAATGCCTTACACTTTATAGCAATAAATATTAAGATACATATTATATTATTAAGAATTATCTTATTTATTATCTGTAACACAATAATCATATAATTAATTTTGTACAATACGTCACATAACAATATACTCTGTATATAATAAATATGCCTACTAATTAATAATGTAAATTAATATTCTGTAATCTTGTAATAGGTTAACAATTTAAAATTATACCTCTTTTGGGGATGGAATTTACTAATTTAACATTAAATTACACAATTTTAGTTTTACATAAAAACAGATCATTTAGGGAGTTAAATTTATAATTACTGCTATGATAAAATGAATAATATAAACATCGAAAAATGTATATTAATATATTAAAATAACTAAATCTTAATAAATAATACAATTACCAGTTTTAGTACAATTAATTATATTAAATATATACATTTATAATTCTATTTTTATAATCTAATAAACATATTATATTGAAAGTATATAACACGTATAAATTCAACAATAAGACTTTGCCTATGAATTCCTTTTTATGTGTCTGTTGTCAGCGCTCATGACGTCTGAGGTGCATTCGTGAACAAAACTGCTGCGTGAATATGAAATACAGTACACTGACATCTATCTGTTGCTTTTTCCATCTGTCAGATCGCTATGCGATTAGTTTGACTCATTAATCATCTCATCTTGTTATTCTATCATTAATTCAGTGACATTTCCGAGTTGACTGACGGCGCTAAAAATAAAGAATTCTCCGTTATCTGTGTTGGTTTTGATGCACATGACTAATTAACCAAGTGGCATTATTGATGCACGACTAGAATCCGTCTTGCTTCGGCATCTTAATTGGCTGCTATTGCGTACGGCTGTGAGTAAGTCACCAGTGTCTCCCTCCACCTTCCTCATCCTGGTTTTCCCTCTCAAAGCCGAGCCGAGCCGCAGATGGCCTACTTTCGGTGAATGCCTAATGACTCGGGCCGTGTTTCTGGGGACACGGCGCCCCCGTCACCTCCCGCGCATCAGACGGATCTCTAATGAAACCTGTTCATCTCGCCGGCTAAAGATAACCTCACGTGCGCGGCCGGTCAGGTAATTATCAAAGACCGAGACGATCTGAATAATTAAAGATGCTATCAGACACAGCGAGCCGGACGGTCCTAAACGATCCCGCGGAGGGGAGAGCAAGAAATCAAAGAGTTTTGAAATAAAGCGGCAGGAATATAAGCCATGTGTAACCCAGAAACGGATTGGCCGGCAGTGTCCCACTTCCACACTCATTTGTCACCTCTTTCTGTTTAACCTTGCTGCTTGGGACGCAACACCTGCTGCTGAGCTTTCCATCATTCGCTGGAGGACCATATCTGCTTTTAGCTTTGCAAATTCTAGCTCTTTAATGCAATAAACGTCCTCTTTTTGGACGACATTTCATAGTTAGAGCTGGCCGAGACGACCACAATCACATATCAATTTTACCAGCTATTTTTTTCCCGCTAGAAATCCAATTTAAAATGATTTTTAAAATGTTTGATGAACTCAAACCAAAAGATCAGGTGATTCTTATCAAATAAATAAATCTAAATAATTATATAATATCTATATTATTAATTAATATTAACATTATTAATTAATATTGGTATATATATATATATATATCTATCTATATATATATATAAGATTAAGTAAACATTTTTTGGACAATGTGGAAATTCTATTTAAAACACATCATTTTTAAAACCCGTTTATTCCCCATTTGTCCCAGAAATGACAATCCCAAATGCTTTTCATTAGTCAACCCTTGGAAATATCAATAATGATTCTTCTTTTATTTATTTTTGAGTAAGTGTGTGAAAATGTTTTAATGTCTGTCACAATTGTGGATACTGTGTATAACGAATTTAACATATTTCTGAGTCAAAAAATTATTATATCTTAGCCCATCTATTTTAAACCGTTTTGCTCACATCTAATTACAATCCGTCATTTTTTATGCTATATAAATGCACACCTCCCGTAATATATTTAGAAATTTTACATGCATACATTTGATTTAATAAGTAATCATGTACGAATAAACAAAACATATTTTTCCTTAATATATACATGCATGTGTATTTATATATACATAAATATGTGTATAGTGTATATTTATTATGTAAACTAAAACTTTTATTTGGATGCGATTAATCGTTTGACAGCCCAAATAGATATATAAATTATAGTATATATATATATAAATATTAAAGAAATAAATATTTGTTCC
Source organism: Sinocyclocheilus anophthalmus (assembly GCA_018155175.1). NCBI lineage: Eukaryota > Metazoa > Chordata > Actinopteri > Cypriniformes > Cyprinidae > Sinocyclocheilus > Sinocyclocheilus anophthalmus. Next base: position 61,378 of record JADLZN010004017.1, on the reverse strand, counting down.
AATGTATTATTTTAACCTGTCACATTAAACTCTTTGAATGAAAGTAATTAAATATTAATTAAATTATAAGAATAAAAATAAATAATTTTTAATGATATTTTATATTTTAAGTATTTATATTCATAACTGTATTTTAAAATTGTATTTAAATAAATAATTGTGTATAGAGAGATGGAGGAGACGCATTGAAGCTGCTTCCAGACTTTTGGTCGTGTAAACCTCATTTCAGCTGATATTGACACGATTGAGCCGGATAACCCAAACAATGTCCCACAACCGTCAGGAACCTCACGCTGCTGTTGTGAATCAGAGCATGCACCGTTTCATCAAACACCCCAGAGACTGAGACGAAACTTTCCCACCACCGTCGTCTCCCGCTCTCCAGCATCCAGAGCTTCAGAAACACGTCTGCTTTCTTCATTATGCAGGCAGCGGAGCGCCGGTCTCTCTCAAGAAGCGTGCGTGGCTCTTTAAAGGCGTCATGAGCATTGGCTTCGGGTTAAAAATAGCGTAGTCTGTGCTGATGAGATCGGGCCCGTTTCAATATTTCATGCGGGAGGTTGTAGGGCGTGAGCTCGAGGGAACAGTGCCGCTTCACGCTGCTTTACTGCATGATAAAGCTTCGGGAGACTCTGCTGGACTGAGAAGGAGAAGAGCGAGAGCATAGCACTCAGAGTTACAGTCCATCTGATCTCAAACACACTTCACGGACATCATGTGGAGACCAGCAGGACTAGAGTGTGTACAACATTCAGCTTTGGTGCTCTCATGCTTTCGGCAGTCACACATCAACCTGTTTTATGAAGAATTTAATGTCATTTAATTATGAAAATGTGTAATTAATTCATTTATTGTAATAATAATAATAATAATAGTATAGCTCAAGAGTATGAGTATCAAGAAAAGCACTACATAAATGTATTGAATTAATTAATTAATTTTAAAATTCCCAGATTAGAATAGTTTAAATAGGTAATAAAGTATTTATATTTCTTAATGTATTATTATTATATTAATATATAAGATATATAAGATATATATATATATATAGATATATATATATATTCATACATGTATTTAAATGTATTTCCATATTTATTTAACTTCACATTCAACACTTTAAAAGCATTTACATACAATAAATATAATGTAAAATTATTGAATTACAAATCAACAGTTTAAAAAACATAGTATTATTTCAAGTTTTCTATTTATCAAAGCTTTTCACATATCTATCTACACACACACACATTTAATTATTTTAATTAATTAGATTCACAACTGTACACCTATTCCCTAATGTTATCATAACCTTAATCACAATTCCGATCTCTACTAAAAATTATTGATTATTGCTGCCAATAAAAATACCATTCAA
>JADLZN010004017.1:20000-55000 GCA_018155175.1 Sinocyclocheilus anophthalmus | reverse complement strand
GGATGGGTGGGATAGATAGATAGATAGATAGATAGATAGATAGATAGATAGATCGATAGATAGATAGATAGTGTATTCTGACTGAAGTCTTCGTTTACGAAGTCACTCGGGATCAGACTGATTCTGGAGTAAAATCAATGGATCAGTGAACTTCATTGTGAACTTTATTGCTTTGAATAAAGCCGCTCTTCCGAGAGTGAGGAGATTCATCAGCTGTGAGAGCGACTTCATGAGACAAGACCAGTCATCAGTGCAGCTTTTTCAGGTTATTGCGGTTTTGTCGTCATCTTACCGAATCTCATTCATTATTTAAGGCACGTTGAAGGTTTCTTCTGTCTGACAGGAAGGATCTGCTTGTAATGACTGAAGCCCGTCTGCTCACGTTAAACACTGGCTAATTAGCAGAAGAGCGGCAGGTTAGTTGTTAAGTGCTGGAGAAACGTCTTTCAGATGAAGCTCGAGGTGTTTATTGAACGTTAAAGAAATCAATGCGCTTTCTCTTCTTTTGAAAGTCTGGAGGAAGTTAACCTTGCTAACATCATACGCAGGGATTTCTGTGTGCTAACAGGGTAAAAATACCTGGAAATCTCAGTGTCGTGGCATTTCCGTTCATCTCGGTGGTGGTTTCTCTTAATGATGCTCTCTGCTAATAACCGCTCAATTCTGGTCACATGGTTTTTTGAGCGAATCAGATGAGTCGTCCACGGTCATGTGACTGATCACTGCACCTGCAGGAAAAGTGACATCAGAACAACACTGAGTGATAAACATTATATAGAAATCGGTTTCATTTATAATGTAATGAAATATTTGCAAAATGCATGTATTATTTTGTCAGAATTGTTTAAATAAATTAAAATGAAAAAGTATTTTATTTCAGCTGTTTTCATTTGTTTTCAACTTTATGTACTAAAATAACTAAAAAATAAATCATAAAAACTATGTAAAAAATAAAAATACAAAAACACACAAAATTGCTAAAACTTCATTGAGAGTGACCATAAAAAACGTTTTTGAAATAAACTAAACATTAAGTGAAATAAAATCAAATATGAAAAACTTCTCAAAGACACTTCTCATTTTTTAGTTTAACTTGAATTAAAATACCGAAAACTGAAATAAAAAATAATAACCTTTTTTTCTTAAAAATCAAAAACTAATACAAATGACAAAAACACACAGAATGACTAAAACTTTAACTTAAAATTAAAATGAGAGTAAAAATGAAATACAAAAAATTTTAAATAATTAAAAAAATATTTATAAAATAAAAAACGATAATAGTATCGCCTGATAGTGACCATTAAAAAACATTCTTTTGTTACTTAAAAATCAAACTGAATAAAATCAACCCAAAAAAACTCTATAGATAATACAATTTATTAAAAAATACAAAATTACAAAACCAATGAATTACTAAACTTTAACCACGATAAAGTGAAAAAACTGAAAATCAAACATTAAAAAACCAAAGTAAAATATTAATAAAACCAAAATAGTAATATCTGGAGATGACCATAAAAAACATTTTCTTACTTGAAATAAAATAAACATTAAAGTAATAAATTAAATGTTAAAAAGTATTATGTGTGTTGGTGTGTGTGTAAAGAGTGTATGTGTGTGAGGTGTGTGTGTGTGTGTGAGAGTGTATGTGTGTGTGTGTCTGTGTGTATGTGAGTGTGTGTGTGTGAGAGTGTGTGTGTGTGGTGTGTGTGAGAGAGGTAGTGGTGTGGTGTTTGTGAAGTGTAGTGGTGTGGTGTGTGTGGTGAGGAGTGATGTGTGTGTCGTGTTGGGTGTGTGGGTGTGAGTGGTTGTGTGTGTGTGTGTCAAGTGACGTGTATGTGTGTGTGTGTGCTTGTGTGTGTGTGTGTGTGTGTGTGTGTGTGTGTGAGAGTGAATGTGTATGTGTGTGTGTGTGTGTGTGTGTGTGTGTGGTGTGGTGTGTGTGTGGTGTGTGTGTGTGGGGTGTGTGTGTGTGTGTGTGTGAGTGTCTGTGTCTGTAGGTGTGTGAGAGTGTGTGGGTGTGGTGTGTGTGTGTGTTGTGTGTGGGGTGTGTGTGTGTGTGAGAGTGTGTATGTGTGTGTGTGTGTGTGTGTGTTGTTGTCTTTTTTTTGGTGTGTGTGTTGGGACTGCAGCCACAGATCTGTGGGAGGTGAGTGTTATTTTAGCAGCAGGTCTGTCAGGAAAACACACGTGTGTTATCTTCCTGCCGGCAGACAGACAACACTGAGCCCAGAGATAGAGCGAGAAATCAGCAGATAGAAAAACATTATGCCACCCACAGCATGAAGGTGACACACAAACCACCGCTTCTCTGCGGCCGCGACCCCAAAGACCAGATCTGCTCTGATGGGTCGCAGTTTGACTGAGAAAAACAGTATTAAAATACTAATAATGAAACGCAAGTAAGCACAATCTTGAGGTTAGGAGAGCACAATGCATTTACATCACAACTCATCAACTATTCAAAAATCATTTATCATTTCAAATCTCATGACTTTTCATTTAAAACATGGCCATAAAACTGCAGTGCAAACCATACAGACTTACAGTTTATACACATTATATATGTTAAAATGTAATTTAAATACCTTATTCCAAACAGGGTTATTATAGTTTACTAAAACTAAAACCATTAAAAAACATTTCTGCTACTTGAAATAAAATAAAATAAGTTTTAAAAACGTTTATGTGTAAAATATCGATTTTTGGAGTTACTTTTTGCAAATAAGTAACCCAAGCTACTTTGTTTTCCCATTTATTAACTGACTTCTCTCCTGCTTATTAATTTAACTTTTGAAAGTGCCTTTACAGTTGCCAAAAATATACCTTTTGGGCTTTTTGTTGTGAAAAATCCCCCACATAAGCAAGCCCAGCCCAGGTGACAAAACGTATCGCAAAAGTAACATAATGCATTACTTTCCATAAAATGTAACTAAGTAGCGCAATAAGTTACTTTTTCATGGAGTGACGCAATATTGTAATGCATTACTTTAAAAAGTAACTTTCCCCAGCACTGAAAACTACGGAGCCCCGCACATGGAAAAAAATAGTAGGCTAAATCGTGCGCACAATTTATAAATCGAGAGAACGAATTAGTAATCGTGTGCACATTTTAGTTCAACAACGAATTAGTAAATTGTGCACAAGATTTATTTATTTTTTCTTGCATGTCATGTGCGGGCCTCCGTAGAAAACCAAGTGCTACATTTGAACTGTTGGTTTGCTGATGTTATCATCAGATCAAAAGCTCGACACAGCGTTCGTTGGCTTCTAATAGCGTGGCTTAGATGGTTTATCTGAGCTGTTTATTCCATGCCGTCCATATTTACTCCAGTGGAGATCTGAACTCGTCTGCCTGATTCATGAGCGTTAGCTGTGATTGATCGGCCTTCGCTGAGAGAACAGAAGGAGCAGAACTCAGAAAAGAAGATGGATTTCCCGTCTCTTCCTTTATCTCGCACACAAACGACTGCCTCGACCGCTCCTCCATGCTAATGCGATGGAGATGAGCGTTATCAGCAAACCAAAGCTCTGGCTCTGATTCTCCACTTCAGGAGTCTGACTGCTCGTCTTTGCTGAGGTCGCAATACTGTAGCTAAACATGTCTCCATATTTCTCAGCCATTCAGTATTCATGCTCTGAAAGAGTACATTTATTCAAAGCGATGCAAACCGATTCATTAAAACAAAAGATTCAAATGAACTGGTGCACGGAAATTATTCAAACATCTGAAATCTTTTAGCATGTTCAATTCAGAGATGCTAATATAAATAAAATAAAATAATATAAATAAAATAACACAAAAAAAGGTTTGCGGTGTGTAGTGGCATGAAAGTAATATTTCTATAATAAAATAAACATTATATCATGTCTATTTATAATATATATTATATATATACACACACAGATATTTTACAATATAATTTAATGCAACATATTATATTGTATGATGTAAAATTTTTTAAATATGCATGTATGTATATATATATCATAGATATATCTGTTTTACATTATAACACAGTAAACACACTTTTCAAAAAAATCATCAAAAGGCAAAGGCTGAGGGTATGATAATGGTATTAAAATAATGATTTATTAAATAATACGTAATTAAATTATATATGCACACACATTGAAGTACGTTATGTAATTTTTAAATATATATATATGTGTGTGTGTGTGTGTGTGTGTGTATGAAATTTAATGCATCTTTATGTGTGCACATACATACAGTATATATTACACAATTATACACACAAGAGTTTTACAATATTAACACACAGTGACGCAAACTGATTCAGTGAAACAATTGCTTCAAATGAACTGATTCGTGGAAATTACTCGTACACCACAAATCTTTTAGCTTTTCAGAGATTGCAATATTAAAAAAAAACTCCTAGCTTTTTCATAATCAAAAGTTGCATCTGTGCAATATTCACAATGTTATGCCAAATATAAATACTCCTGCAGTGTATCATTTCATTCATGCATTCGTTTCTCTTATTTGTGTTTGATACATTATTAATAGCTCTTTCTTGATTGACTGCTGTCTTTAAAGCACCTCAGAAGATGTCGAGCGTGCGGCTAACAGCAGCTTCCTTCATCAAGGTCGCTTGATTCTCGTGTAGTTCTGTCATTACTGTCAGAGCATAATTCCCGATAAGTTTTTCCTGAAGAATAACCGGCAGAAGAAGCGCGAGCTAAGTGAATTACAGAAGAGAAGCGGCGGAGGTTATGCTGAAGGACGCCAGTTCGAAGCAAATTGGGTTAAAGTTTCATTTGAAGACTTGAGCCATAAAGCCACTCTGAATTTATCACAAATGCAGCAGTTCGGCGCTGGTGAAAATTCATAAGGCTTTTTATTAGATCTGTAAGTCTATGAGATTTGATTTAATACCTTTTATTTGATCTCGCTGCGATAAATTCAAGGAGTCATGACACATCGCTTCTCACCAAACTTTCTCCGGAAATGTCACGCATATCATCTTTTAAAAAGTCACTGAATTCATCCGACGGACACTTGAATCCAATACAAAACCCTCTTAACTCCTTGACTTGTGCACTTTTACTCTACCTTTACTCTACAGTAATACTGTAGCTAAAAATGTCCATAGATAGCCAATTATGCTCTAAAATGAGTACATTCGTGTTTATGTATTTGTTTACTTGATGTTTACACATGAATCATTACCTGTGTTCTGTAATGCAACATCTTTAATTATTGCCTCAAGTATTATGTAAATACATATGCATATCTCTGTATTTATACAGCTGTATATAGAGTAAATAATGCACATAAATGAACATAAATCTACTGTTCCAGATTCATACACATTATTATTATTTATTTGTATTTGATAAGTCTTACAATTTAAATGTTTTTTCTGCTCTCATGTCAGATTCTAATTCTGATTCTAATAACTGTTCCTCAGTCTGAGGAACAATAAATCATTTCATTAATACATAATTTCAAATAATTTCAAATGATCAACTAAGCAGTCAGTGTTGCCAAACAGATTCGAAATGTTTAATGCAAACGTGTTAAATAATAAGAAAATTGGAATCAAACTGATTCATTCAATCGATTCAAACTATTCAAAGGAACTAATTCATGGAAATTATTCAAATATCAAATAATATTTTAGCATTTTGAAATCAGAGACACTAAAATAATTTGATATTTATATTAAGAAAAATGTATCTGAGTGAAAATATTTTCAAAGTAAACAGTAATAATCGTTTTCTGTGTAATTGTTTCTTCTTATTTGCTTTTAATACATTGAATATTAATTTATCAATTTTTATTTCTTACTTTTTGTTATTTTTATTTCTTATGCCTCTTTTATGATTATTTTGAGTTACCATTACATATTTAAAATGTGCCTTGCCTTGAAGAATATTGAATCAGTATTAATTAACCATCACTGATATACCATTAAAGTTTTTGTTAATTTTTTTAATTAGATTTTATTTTTATATTTTTCTGTTTCATTTTAATTGTGTTAAAATTTTAGTAATTGTGTTGTGTGGTTTTGAATTTTTATGTATTTTATATATATAATTTTTTTTTTTTTTTTTTTTTAATTATGCCTTTAGCTGTTAAGTTCAATTAAGTATTAAGTAAACAGATTGTGACCCTGGAGCACAAAAGCAGTCATAAGAGTCAATTTCTCGAATGAGATTTATGTATCATCTGAAAGCTGAATAAATAAGAGTTCCATTGATGTATGGTTTGTTAGGATTTAGGACAAAATTTGGCCGAGATACAACTATTTGAAAAAATCTGGAATCTGAAAAAAAAAAATCTAAATACTGAGAAAATCATCTTTAAAGTTGTTCAAATGAAGTTCTTAGCAATGCATATTACCTAATCAAAAATTAAGTTTTACTATACTTACAGTAGGACATTTACAAAATATCATCATGGAACATAATCTTTACTTAATATCCTAAAGATTTTTGGCATAAAAGAGAAATGTATAATTGAGACCCATACAATGTATTGTTGGCTATTGCTACAAATATCCCCCAGCGACTTAAAACTGCTTTTGTGCTCAGCGTCATAATTTATAAGTATTTTTAGTACATCAAGTAAAAAAAAAAAAAAAAGGAAATGAAACTAAAAATGTCTGTTTTTATATATTACATTATCAAGGTTATAGATTCTATAAATATTTTAATTTACAGGATTTTACATTTTTTTGTTTATTTCAGTTTTTTATTTTTGTTTATTTTAGTGCTTATTTCAAGTAACAGAAAGGTATTAGTGTTAGTAAACTATAATAACCCTGTACTGTAAATATCTGACATATCGCCCACCCCGTGGTAAAGACTTCAAACCAGCAGCCCTCAGCGTGTAAAGTTTCCCGGTGTGTGAGTCTGAGCTGATGTGAGGTTTTCTGCGCAGATATCGACGAGTGTGCGGAGGGGAGGCACTACTGCCGGGAGAACACACAGTGTGTGAACACCGCCGGCTCCTTCATGTGTATCTGCCACACCGGATTCATCCGCATCGACGATTACTCCTGTACAGGTGAGAAACACAGACTCTCTCATACAGCTGCTGCTTAAACATCTGAAACATAAGCGGCACGAGAGAGAGAGAGCATGAGGACAGGATTGCAGTATGTTTGGCTCTGTCTCATTGCGAATACACTAACAGAGAATGAGCATTCAAGCCAGAATGCTGCAGTAAAGGCATGGTCTGTTTCAGATTGGCTATTTTAGGCTTCTGATTATATTCATTTATCTGATCTATTAGATACACACTGATCGTTATCACAGTCAGAGCATCGACCAATACAGGACAGAGAGTCAAGACAAACGAACCAATCACTGAGCAAAACAGTGTAAATCAGAGCAAAAGGCATTATTTGAATGATGACATTCACAGATAAACTGAAATAATTTCTAAATGAACTTTAATAGTTTATTAATCGTATTTTTCTATTATATTACACCACACACACACTCACCACTACACACACACACACACTCACAAAATACACACACACACACACACAACACACCACATACACACACCACACCACACACACACACACACACACACAATACACACAAACACACACACACACAAAAAAAAAAAAAACACACACACACACACACACACACCCACACACACACTCACATACACACACACACACACCCACAAACACAAACACAAACACAAACAAACAAACAAACACACACACACACACAACACACACACACAAACACACACACACACACCATACACACGCACACACTCCACACCTACACACAACACCACACACACACACAACACACACACTACACACACACACACACACACACACACACACACACACAACTACACACACACACACACACACAAAAAAAAAAACACAATACACACACACCACTACACACAACCACCTCACATAACACACACAGACACACAACACACACAACACACACACACAGCACACACACACACACACCACACACACACCACAAACACACACACACAAACACTGCACACCGCACACAAGCACACGAACCACCACACAGCACACGTACACACACACCACACACACACTCACACACACAACACCACAAAAAAAAACCCACTCACACACTCACACGTGTAATATATAACAATATGCCATATATAGTGTGTAATTTATTACATTATATCGTGTGTGTGTGTGTGTATATTATTAGATTTCTACTAATGATATTATATAAATAGATATATCTAAAAATCTATTCCTCACGTGTTATATATATATATATAATATATATATATATATATATAATATAGGGTGTGATTTGTGAGCAAACAGAGGGGGGATGTTTTGAAAGAAATTTTTTTTTTCTTAAAAAATATATCACAAATAGCGTGGCGATATAAAATATATGATTCTTTTGGCAGCTGTTACAGAAACATTTTTACAATAAATATTCTGATTTGACCTTGAGATTAGATACTGTAGCTTCGATATTTGACCACTATTTATGATAGTACTTCATTATAATTACACTAATAGTTCTTATTTCTGCAGGAATGCAAAATCATTTGGGAGTTAATTATATTTTGAATAGAATAACGAGACACAAATCTGTACATAGACATATTCATTCGTATTTGATCAGTGCTTCGCTACGCAACATACAAACTTTTACTCCAAAGGTGCGCACATTATGTATTCACACGCTTTCCTCATATTTCTTTAAATAGAATAGAACCATAATTTATTAATGACTCGCAGAAAGACGATTCTCTGCCGATCCATCAGTCAATATTGCGTGATCATAATTCCCACATTATGGTAAACGTCTGCGTTCTGTCTCGTAATACATTTATGCATCAGTTTATTATATGCAATATCTGCATTAGGTCACAGTAGAGTGAGTTTTGAGCAAAAACATTGTGTATTGCTCTCATACTGTCACTCTGAAATAGACTAATGGCGTGCACTGACTTTCTGAAAAGCCCTGCATGGATTAAGGCGCGTGAACAAGGATCACGAAACCCAGACGGTCTCTATTAAGCGGGAGCACTGACAGTGAAAGTCCATTTCTGATTTTATTGTTGTTTGTATTGTCACGTTGCAGTATTTTACTGCCTGATGTATTAAAAAAGACTTTTGTTTTTGGTATTTTATATGCTCTGCTGGTGGTTGGTGGAGTAGCATCACCCGGGGGATATTTTTTCTACATAAGATACGAATTATTTTCAAAGACTGTATTTTGCATGTACTGTAAGTGTATTTCAGTGTGCTGAACTGGCAGATTTGTTTGACTTGTTTGTACTTAAAATAAGCAAAAATCTGCCAACATATTAAGACACAATATTTAAAATATACAATCTATGAAATCAAATCAAATAAATATCTTATGCAGTATTGCTTCTGTACTTAATTTATCTCATTTTAACTGAGAAAGTAGACATAATTAAGATTGTGTGCACAGTCACTTCCTGTCATCGCACATACATGTGCACTCTAAATGCTGGCTGTCAATCAAATCAAATCAATATAAAAACATAACATTTTGCAGTATTATTTCTAGCAGCTCCTCGCAGGTTGTCACAGGTATCTTGCAGCATTAAATGCTGACGAAGAGGATGTGCTTCACTGGCGTTTTACTTTAGCTGCTGAAGCAGCGTATCTGAACCCCACGAGTCAATTCCTGCTACCAGTCACTTCATGTTTCCACTGTAAATATGGACTATTGTTGTAATTTGTTTTAAAAAGTGTTTACCGTTGCTCCTCCACTAATTGCCCAGACTGTTACAGAAAGTGTGCGGTTTTAGTCGTCATATATCATTGCAGTTTATGGATTATTGGGACTGCGGCAACAAAACAGGATGTAAATAACCAGCGAGTGTTTCGACTTCCTGTTAGTAATTAGTCAGGCTAATACAATAAAACAGCCAATTAAGTTCATTCAAGCACAGAGGCTCTCAGTTGTACATTCAAAAGGAGCGATATAAAAAACCCAGTACGATGAAACTCAGGAGGTGTCTGCGACCGGAGGCTTTGTGCGCAGTCTTTGTTATGATAGTCTGGATTCATCTCAGTGCAGCATCAAGTGCTCCGTGTCCTTCAAGGGTTTCAACCAGAAAACAGCTTTTTTTTTCTAGCAACGATACAGCAACACGTTGATATATCAACCACCCACAATGATTTAGCAACATGTTATCACCCTAGCAACTACATATGAATACCCAGTACCACCAGAACACCCAACAATGATTATAGCAAATGTACACCCAGAATACCCTAAGCACTACTTAGTAACCACACAGAACACCCTAACAATGATATAGCAACATTTTATCACCCTAGCAACCCCCCAGAACATGGTAACAACAATACTGCAACACATTAACATCATAGCAAACACCCAGAACACCCTAACAACATTGCAACATGTTATCGCCCTAACAACCACCCAGGACACCCTAACAAAGATATAGCAACATGTTATCACCCTAACATCCCCCTATTAATGCCCTAGCAACCACCCAGAACACCCTAACAATGATATAGCAACATGGTACACCATAACATCCTCCAATGAGCCCTAGCAACCAACCAGAACAACTAAAAAGGATATGCAAACAAACAAGCGATACCCTAGCAACCCCCATAAATGCCCTAGCAACCACAGAGAACATGGTAACAACAATACTGCAAAATGCTAACACCAAGCAAACACCCAGAACACCCGTACAACATTGCAACATGTTATCAACCTAGCAACCATCTAGGACAGCCTAGCAATGATATAGCAACATGTTACCACCCTAACAACCCCTTATCAATGCCCTAGCAACCACCCAGAACACCCTTACAACACTGCAATACATGAAAACCCTAGCAACCCCATATCAATGTCCTAGCAACCACCCAGAAAACCCTAAGAATGATATAGTAACACAAAGACCTAGGAACCACTCAAAACACCCTAGCAACCACCCATAACACCCTAGAAACCACCCAGAACAACTTAGCAATGATATAGCAACATGTTACCACCATAGCAACCCTTATCAATGCCCTAGCAACAACCCAAAACACCCTAAGAATGATATAGTAACACATTGATATCCTAGCAATCATCCGGAACACCCTAACAATGATATATCAATGTGTTATCACCTGTTAACATGTTAGCAACCCCCAGAACACCCTAACAACATTGCAAGACTCTAACACCCTAGCAACAACCTAGAACACCCCAAAATGATATAACATGTTACCACCCTAGCAACCTCCATAAATGCCCTAGCAACTACCCAGAACACCCGTACAACATTGCAACACATTAATTTCCTTAGCAACACCCAGAACAACCTAGCAATGATATGTCAACATGTTATCACCGTAGCAACCCCCATCAATGCTCTAGAAACCATCCAAAAAAACAAGAATGATATAGTAAAACATTAACACCCTAGGAACCACCTAGAAAACTCTAGCAATGATATATGAATAAAATGTATAAATATATGAATAACATATATATTTTTAAAATGTGTATAAGTAGTATTTATAAAGTTTTAGCTTTTAGTTTTGGATCTGTTTTTAGTTGTTTTAATACAATTGATTGCTTCTGTATCCCTAATTTGAAGTCGTTTGAATAAAAAAAAAGCGGGTTTTCCTTGCTAAATGACTAAATAAATAAATAAATAAATATGAGCATATTTTCATGCTAGCAACTCCCAGAATACCCAACAACATTGCAACATGTAACACCCTAGCAACCATCCAGAGCACCCTAACAATGATATAACAATGTTACCACCCTAACAACCCCTTATCAATGCCCTAGCAACCACCCAGAACACCCTAGCAATGATATGTCAACATGTTATCTCCCTAGCAATGTTATCACCCCCATCAATGCCCTAGCAACCATCCAGAACACCAAAGCAATGATATAGTAACATATTAAGGCCCAATCCCAATTCTACCCCTTAGCCCTTCCCCTTTCCCCTCCGTTTCGCGCGTTCACGTGAAGGGGTAGGGGTGTCTCGATTCTCTTTTGGTTGGAGGGGTAGGGGTAAGGGGAAGGGCCAGACAGCCATTCAAACGAAGATTTTTCGGGACCACACTTCAAAAGAAGGGGTATGAGAAGTCTCAGCATAAACTGGCTTCAGCGGCAACATGGCTGCCCGAGCGAACAAAGAGACACATGTAAGAATTTTTGGCATTAATAAAGATTTTAACGAAAAGTAATAATTTGTTTTATGTTACATTCAATCATGTGGTTCGTATTTACGGTCATGTTATTCAAAGAAATGTTTGCAAAAAAAATCGCTAAAGTTGCTAACTAGCGTCATATTACAGACTGCACGATAGTGCCACAACATATTTTCATGTCTGATCAGGGTGATAACCACCGTAGACATTGAGGGGGCTAGTCCCCCCAATAATTATAAAATCGCTAAACCCTTTTCTGAAATATTGCCAATTCGAGAGAGAGAGAGAGAGATGAAAGTTGCGTTTCTCTTTTTAGATTGAGTTTACTTCAAAAACAGCAATTTTATCCTCTCGTTGCTGGAAAATATAACGAGCGATTCAGTATTTAAACTGTTATTAATAAAAGTCGTGGGCAGCGTTGACAAGTTTCTTGCCCTGGAGGTGTGTGTGTGTGTTTTCTGATGTGTGTGTGTGTGTGTGTCTGTGTCAGTAAGCAGCGCATTAATATAGAACGGTAATTAAAATCTCTAATTCACCAGCCACACCATATACAGTGGGCAAAAAAGTATTTAGTCAGCCACAAACTGTGCAAGTTCTCCCACTTAAAAAAAATGAGAGAGGGCTGTAATTTTCATCATAGGTATACCTCAACTATGAGAGAAAAAATGAGAAAAAAAAATACAGAAAATCACATTGTAGTATTTTTTTAAGAATTAATTGGTCAATTCCTCGGTAAAATAAGTATTTGGTAACCTACAAACAAGCAAGATTTCTGGCTCACACAGACCTGTAACTTCTTCTTTAAGAAACTCCTCTGTCCTTCACTCGTTACCTGTATTAATGTCATCTGTTTGAACTCGTTATCAGTATAAAAAGACACCTGTCCACAACCTCAAACAGTCACACTCCAACTCCACCATGGCCAAGACCAAAAAGCTGTCAAAGGACACCAGAAACAAAATTGTAGACCGGCACCAGGCTGGGAAGACTGAATCTGCAATAGGTAAGAAGCTTGGTGTGAAGAAATCAACTGTGGGAGCATTTATTAGAAAATGGAAGACATACAAGATCACTGATAATCTCCCTCGATCTGGGGGTCCACGCAAGATCTCACCCCGTGGGGTCAAAATTGATCACAAGAACTGTGAGCAAAAATACCAGAACCACACGGGGGGACCGAATGAATGACCGTGCAGAGAGCTGGGACTACAAAGTAACAAAGGATACCATCAGTAACACACTGCGCCGCCAGGGACTCTAATCCTGCAGTGCCAGACGTGTCCCCTTTGCTTAAGCCAGTACATGTCCAGGCCGTCTGAAGTTTGCTAGAGAGCATTATCCAGAAGAGGATTGGGACAATGTCATATGGTCAGATGAAACCAAAATAGAACTTTTTGGTATTATTCTAATAAAAAACTCAACTTGTCGTGTTTGGAGGAGAAAGAATTCTGAGTTGCATCCAAAGAACACCATATTTACTGTGAAGCATGGGGGTGGAAACATAATGCTTTGGGGCTGTTTTTCTGCAAAGGGACCAGGACGACTGATCCGTGTAACGAAAGAATGAATGGGGCCATGTAGCGTGAGATTTTGAGTGAAAACCTCCTACCATCAGCAAGGGCATTGAAGATGAAACGTTGGCTGGGTCTTTCAGCATGACAATGATCCCCAACACACCGCCCGGGCAACGAAGGAGACGCTTCGTAAGAAGCATTTCAAGGTCCAGGAGTGGCCTAGCCAGTCTCCAGATCACAACCCATAGAAATCTTTGGAGGGAGTTGAAAATCCGTGTTGCCCAGCTACAGTCCCAAAACATTACTGCTCTAGAGGAGTTCTGCATGGAGGAATGGGCCAAAATACAGCAACAGTGTGTGAAAACCTTGTGAAAAACGTTTGACCTCTGTCATTGCCAAAAAAAGGGTATATAACAAAGTATTGAGATGAAATTTAGTTCTTGACCAAATACTTATTTTCCACCATAATTTGCAAATAAATTCTTTAAAAATCCTACAATGTGATTTTCTGGATTTTTTTTCTCATTTTGTCTCTCATAGTTGAGGTATACCTATGATGAAAATTACAGGCCTCTCTCATCTTTTTAAGTGGGAGAACTTGCACAATTGGTGGCTGACTAAATACTTTTTTCCCCCACTGTAGGTGTGTGTATTGTAGGAGCTAGACGACGTATGATGACGTGTGATGTCATAGTAGTGGTGTCCCAATTCTTAGGGGAAAATTTTCACGCCTACCCCTTCCCTGTCCCTTGAAACAAAGGGCAAGGGGTAGGGGTGAAATTTTCCCCTAAGTATTGGGACACCAGAGGAAGGGGAAGGGGTATAAAATAGAATTGGGATTGGGCCTAACACTCTAAAAACCACCCAAAACACCCTAGCAATGATATAGCAATATGTTACCATCCTAGCACCCCCATCAGTGCCCTAGCAGCCACCCAGAACACCATAGCAATGATATAACAGCAGGTTAACACAGATAAATGCCTTTATTATGATAGTCTAGATTTATCTTGGTGCAACATGAAGTGCTCCGTGTCCTTCAAGGTTTTAAACTGTCTTTTTAAAAGGAAAACAGCTTTTATAGAGCCGAGCGCACTGTATTTCTCTCCTCTGTGGAGTTATTGATTGAGTAGCGCGTCTGCGGTAGAGAGCATCCCAAAGCACCTCACCAAAACTGATAAACACTTTTAACATTTAATTCCTTGCATTCCCCCAGAGATGAATATGAGAGTACTGATGGATTACATTCTATTGCATGGATCGATATTAAAATGTCTGTGAGCTACAAGAGCCCAGCATTCCCAGAATCCATCAGTTCGTGTGATTAAGTCGACTCCCTGCTGTAATGACACAGTCAGATTCTCTTGTCACCGTCAAGAGTTTGTCAGCCTCACGTTGACTTACCGAGATGAAGCCATACAGCCGTAATCACAGTCTCTGTGTGTGCCGGGATACGAAACCCCTCAACGCTCCAGCATGAGCTGTTGCTTATGAAAAGAAAATGAATAATAAGACCATAAAGCACCTTACAGAAGCACTGAGAATACATGCTCTTAATTGCAGGAAGTTGCTTACCCTGAAAGCTCTCTATGAAAATTGAAAAGTTCATTGTTCAATGTTCACACTTTGCTGATGTGTTTTTGCGCTCTACATGTCGCTTCGGCTCAACCAGCGGCATCAATTTGGGATGGGGTTTTCGGTTTCCCTGACAAATGATCCATGAGTAGTGCTCGGGAAACCTGCTTGGAAACATCATGACATTCACACTAGCAATGGCATAGTGATGTGCTAACAACCATTTGGAATACCGTAGCAATAATATAACAACACATTAACATCCTAGCAACCACCCAGAATAACCAACAATGGCATAGCAACATATTACAACCCCAGCAACCACCCATAACTCCCTAACAATGATATAGAAACATGTTACCACCCTAGTAACCAACCAGAATACCCCAACAATGGTATAGCAACATATCACCACCATAGTAACCACCCATTAAACCCTAAACACAATATAGCAACACATTAACATTCTAGCAGCCACCCAGAACACCTTAACAACAATATAGCGACACGTCGACACCCTAGCAACCACCCAGAACTCCCAACAATGGCATAGCAACATATTACCACCCTAGAAACCACCCAGAACACCCTAACAATGATATAGCAACACATTAACACCCTAGCAACCACCCAGAACACCCCAACAATGGTATAGCAACATATTACTACCATAGCAACCACCCAGAACACCTGCTTGGAAATGTCATGGCAGTCACACTAGCAATGACATAGTGATGTGCTAACAACCACCCAGGACACCCTATCAATGGCATAGCAACATGTTACCACCCTAGCAACCACCCAGAGCACCCTAACAATGATATAGCAACACATTAACACCCGATCAACCACACAAAACATACTAGCAATTATATAAAAACATGCTAATAAAGACAATGACCTTATAAAAATGTCAGAAAACATTTACAACTTAGAAACTGCATATAAATGACATAACATCCACCCTCAACATCCTAATACCCTGGTAAACCCATAGCAACACCCTAGCAACCATCCAGAACACCTAACAACAATATTGCAATACATTTAAACCCTAGCAACTGCATATAAATGACCTAACATCCACCCAGAACACCCTGATATAGCAACAATGATATAGCAACATGTAACCACCCTAACAACCCCATCAATGCCCTAGCAACCAGCTAGAACACCCTAACAACATTGCAACATGTTAACGCCCTAGCAACCACCCAGAACACCCTAACAATGATATAGTAACAAACTGACCACCTAGAACAGTCTAGAAATGATATATCAACATGTTATCACCCTAGCAACCCCCAGAACACCTTACCAACAGGGCAACATTTTAAACCCTAGCAACCATCCAGAACACCCTATCCAAGGGTGTAAATTTCATCTGACAGTAGGGGGGGGTGCAATAAACATAAAATTTCTCAAGATTAATTTTTGAAGGGGACACAAATAATACAGCCAAAATCATACTTATGTGGATAGATATGTGTACACAGCATGGAGACCGTGTTTAAATATGAGTTCGGTTCATAGGTTCCCCACGCGGTCATATTATAATTATTAAATTATTTTACGTCCTCCACATAGTATGTTAGGTTTCATCTGGAACTGATGACGTCTAGTATTTAGATATTCAACCGCAGCAAGCCCACTTCTCTGCCACTTAATATTGAGCAAAACCCAACACATCAGTAGATCTTATATCAGTTCACACACAGGCTTATCGCCGTGTTAGTTGTAGTGGGTGACTTACTATCCAACAAGCTATGGTATTATACAAGCAAGGGAGGGGGGGACTCAAAACGTTTCTAAACGTAAAACGCTTTTTTGCGTTTGTATTGTTTTACTACTTTTTTTACTACTACTATTTTAAGTATATATCCATTATATTATTTACAATACACAAAATGGTATATAATGATATTTTTAGGGGGGACAACCCTCAGATGGGGGAAGGGGAGGGAAGGGGGTCCTGACCCCCCCCCCCATCCTGTCACCCCCGTGTTTTACGCCCCTGACCCTACCAATAATATAGCAACATGTTATTACCCTAGCAACCCCCTATCAATGCCCAAGCAACCATCCAGAACACTGAAGCAAGAATATAGTAGACATTTACACCCTAACAACTGCATATAAATGACCCAGAACACCCTAGCAACAATATCAACCACACGTAACACTGTAGCAACAATAAAACAACAGATAACGCTCTAGTAACCACCTAGACCACCCTAGAAACAATATAGCAACATATTAACTACTCTGAACATCAATCATTGGGCAGTGAGCAAATCCAAGGTCGTGGGTTCGATTCTCAGGGAATGCATGGACAATGCACCTTGAATGCACTTTTTGGATAAAAGCATCTGCCAAATGCATCAATGTAATTGCACAAATAATGACCCCATCTGACATTGGCGGGACAAACTGACAGTCCCGCACCAAAATCACGCCATTGCCAATACAGCTGCACCGGGCCGCTCAAGCAACCAGATTGCAGTTTCATTTGATGCATGAAAATAAAAGCGTATTTTCCAGAGTTTTGTGTTGCCGGGGTGTTTCATTATGTAAAAAGCTGCTTTGTAAGATATTCTGGGAATATTCATACGCCTGCACTGGCTTCTCCATCCTTGTGGATTCTATTGTTTCAAAGCGGACCGGTGCCAGGCTCCGCTCTGCTCTGCCAACTTCTCCTCTGCTTGTCCCAGCGCTACTTTAATTTCATCCCCTTCTTTTTGAGCTCCACTTCATGAAAAATGAGAATAAAAACCCTCTCCCAACGCACACCAGCTGTACGTAATCAAAAGACGCCCATACGTTGCCCCGAAACCGCCCAACTTTTAATGAGACGGAGCCGCTCTCATGCATGGAACATCTCGCGCGTCTCGGCTTTGAGGAGAGTGTGAAATGAAGTTCTACGCCACTTTCTAGTAATAACGCCACAGGTGCTGTAGTTAATAGCTCTGTTTGATTAAGACGGAAGCTCAGAGAGAGGTTTTCCTCGTCCTCCACGCAAACACACTTCACACACGGCTAATCCAGACCTGCGACGACCCCGCTAGCGCTAATGAAACACTTTCTCTCCTTCTCCGTGGAGAAGGTAATTAGTTGTGAAATGCCGAGCGCAGCCGTTTGTTCCTGGAAAACTATATTGATAAATGTTTGATTGTTCGTGTGCAGATGGCTGCTGAATTTATGACTGAGCTTGCAGTTCTGAGCTGGAGTTATCAGGCCTTAAACAAACGCTCATCTGTTAAACGCCTCGGATCTGACAGATACGGACGAGCTGAAGCGTTTATGTACTTATAGATTGTACTATGTAGTCGGTGGTTATTGTAAAGAACAGTGTCAGTTTAACAGCTTCATTTATGTACTTGGCTGATGCTTTTTATCCATTTCACTCAGTTCATGTATGCAAAAAAAGATACGTTTTACTTGAGAAGCAAAATTGCTTGATATAAAATCTGCTTTGGGTCAGAAAGATAAAGTTATTTTCCACAACACTGCCTGTAAAGAAAACCATAAGCCCGTTTAAAATTTTTTCTGACCCCCTTGCCAGGTATTTTCTTGTTTTAAATATAAACTCACTTAATTTTTATAGATTTTTCAGAAAACAAGACTTAATATGTTCAGTCATTCTGCATCTCAAGTAGAGCAAGACAAAAATACTGAGTAAGATTTTTTAAATATATATATTGAACTCATTTACATTTTTTGTAAAATATCTAGGCATTCTTAAATCAACATACTTTACTTGAGAAGCAAAATGGCAGGATATACAGTCTAATTTTATGAACAACTGATTAAAATAACATTACAAAATGTGGAACAAAGTTTTTTTGGTTTTAATTTTGATGAGTAGAGTTTACAGCTCATGAAAGTAAAAAATGCAGTATTTCAAAATATTAGAATATTTCCTAAGGTCAATCAAAAAAAGGATTTGCAAAACAGAAAAGTTAAAGTTCTTTAATGTATGTTGATTTCTGCACTCAATACTTGGTCGGGGTCCTTCAGCACAAAATCCAGCATCAGGGAGGAGTGAATGAAAGTGATAAGCCTTGTGGCTCTGCTGAGAAACTATTGAGATTCAGCTAGGAATCAGCTTCTCATCTTTCTCTTGAAAACATCCCATAGACTCCATATGAGCTTCAGGTCAGGCATGTTGGCTGGCCAATCAAGCACAGTCATATCATTGGAAGAGGTTTTTTCATTGTGGGCAGGTGCTAAAGTCCTGCTGGAAAAGGAAATCAGCATCTCCATAAAACTTGTCAGCAGATGGAAGCATAAAGTGCTCCAAAATCTCTTGGTAGACGGCTGCATTGACTTTGGACTTGATAAAACACAATGGAGCAACACCAGCAGACATCACAGCACCCCAAATCATCACTGACCTCGGAAACTTCACACTGGACTTCAAGCAGCTTGGATTCTGTGCCTCTCCAGTCTTCCTCCAGACCTTGATTTCCAAATGAAATGCAACATTTACTTTTATCTGAAAAGAGGACTTTGGAGCACTGAGCAACAGTCCAGTTCTTTTTCTCCTTAGCCCAGGTGAGATGCTTCTGACGTTGTTTCTGTTTCAGAAGTTTTCCTGAAGACGTCTGAGCATGGTGACTCTTGATGCACTGACTCCAGCTTCAGTCCACTGCTTGTGAAGCTCTCCCAAGTGTTTGCTTGACAGTATTCTCAAGCTTGCGGTCATCCCTGTTGCTTGTGCACCTTTTCCTACCCAATTTCTTCCTTCCAGTCAACTTTGCATTTAATATGCTTTGATACAGCACTCTGTGAACAGCCGCTCTTTCAGTAATGAGCTTCTCTGACTTACTCTCTTTGCGGCGTCAATGATCATCTTCAGGACCATTGCCAAGTCAGCAGTCTTCCCCATTATTGTGGTTTCAAAGAACAAGAGATACCTGGAATTTATACTGTAGGGATGGTCATTTAATGGAACTCAAATGTAAATATTCTAATATTTTGAGATACTGGATTTTTGACTTTCATGAGCTGTAAGCTCTAATCATCAAAATTAAAAAAAAAATTTTTATGTTTTACTTTATATACAATGAATCTAGAATATATTGCGATGCACCTGTATATATTCTATATAGCATAGATAGCATATAAGTATATATATATATATTAGGGATGCACCTATACCGATACTGGTATTGGTATCGGGCCCGATACTGAGCTCCTTTACTCGTACTCGTTAAAATGCCCTCGTTAATGCCCCGATACCAAACGCTGATACCACCACACAGCATGTGATACCGCTGAGTGGATTGAGCTGCGCGGCGGCCAGACTGACGCAGAGCGTGTCGAGTAATATCTCTTTCGCACAGGAATCAATGGAAAGTTTGTAGTTCAGTCAGATATGTCAAAAACAAGTAAGTGAAACAATGCACAAGTTATTTAATGGTAGGGAGGGAGGGAGAGAGCGCACTTCTGTTGTGTGATTTTTGATGTTCACTCACTTAGCACGCATAATTTGGATTAAAACTAAATCATAAAAAAAAAACATTCATATGGGCATTCACTATAAACATAATTTATTTCCAACCTAAGGCATACACGACTTTCTGGCGAAAGTTAAACTAACAGCCTGTGTGAAATGCGCTAAGCTGTACTACTGTCCTCTCATTCTGCACCAGTACAAATACATGTGCGGGTTGCGGGTTTTGTTTGCTTCATGAGTGTTTCTGCATTATATGAGTCGCTTTGGAATATAAGTCGCAGCATGTTTCAGATGAAAAAAACACGACTTCTATTTATGAAAATACCTTGGCACAGTTAGGAGATTTATAGCGAGTGGTTCCCTGCATTTTTACAGCAAATCGCATGATTACAGTACTAAGCCGCTGCAATGGAGCAGCTCTAATGCTATTAAATTAAAGATGATGTAGGCTACCATAGAGAGAGAAAAATAACAAAAACAGCGAAAGTAACAAAAACTTGTAAAATCCATTTTAATGGGCATAATTAAGTGTGAAAAAAACAGAAGGATATACAGTCAAACCAAAAAATATTCAGAGACCAGATTTATATTTAATTTTTTTTTACTGGTGGGTCTGGCGGGACCTCTAGTAATTCATGTAAGGGGGGGATTTTTTTAAGCAAAATAAAGTAAATTGTGACAAATTATACCCAAAAATTCTTCACATAGTGGACTACCAGTAAAACTAATACGAATTTGGGACCAAAAATGATTCAGACCGAGTCTGGGAAAAACACTGAAGTTGAGGTTTGCATGAAGCTGGCTGACAGCACGCTCAGGAGACTACAGGCTGTCATTGAGGCTAAGGGTTGATAGTTGTGTAAATACTGTCATACTAACAGCTGTCTGAATTATTTTTGGTTTATTGTAATCCATTACATACCTTTCTATCAAAGTTATCTGACATTATCAAGTGAATTTGTTCATACACAGTTTAACTCTGAGTTCTTGTCATATTTTATTACATTTTTCTAAACTATAGCGAATAAACTGATAATGTGATAAATATTGAATTTGTCTAAATACATTAGGTTTGACTAATCATTTGAAAAATGAAGTAGTAACCAAACTAAACATTCTACATCTCTTTTGGTTTCTTACCCAATATTTAAAAAAAAAAAAAAAAAAAAAAAAAAAAAAAAAAAAAAAAAAAAAAAAAAAAAAAAACACACATGCAATGAAAATCGGTATCGGCAAGTACCAAAAATATCGGTATCGGGCGAGTACTGGAAAAAGTGGTATCGGTGCATTACCTAATGTATATATATACACATACATACAGTGGGTACGGAAAGTATCCAGACCCCCTTAAAATTCTCACTCTTTGTTATATTGCAGCCACTTGCTAAAATCACTTTAAGTTAATTTTTTTCCCTCATTAATGTACATATAGCACCCCATATTGACAGAAAAACTCAGAATTGTTGACATTTTTGCAAATTTAATAAAAAAGAAAAACTGAAATATAACATGTTCCTAAGTATTCAGACCCTTGCTCAGTATTTAGTAGAAGCACATTTTGATCTAATACAGCCATGAGTTTTTTGGGGAAAGATGCAACAAGTTTTTCACACCTGGATTTGGGGTCCTCTGCCATTCCTCCTTGCAGATCTCTCCAGTTCTGTCAGGTTGGATGAAACGTTGGTGGACAGCCATTTTTAGATCTCTCCAGAGATGCTCAATTGGGTTTATGTCAGGGCTCTGGCTGGGCCATTCAAGAACAGTCAGAGTTGTTGTGAAGCCACTCCTTTAGTTATTTTAGCTGTGTGCTTAGGGTCTTTGTCTTGTTGGAAGGTAAACCTTCGGCCCAGTCTGAGGACCTGAGCACTCTGGAGAAGGTTTTCAACCAGGATATCCCTGTACTTGGCCGCAATCATCTTTCCCTCGATTGCAACCAGTAGTCCTGTCCCTGCAGCTGAAAAACACCCCCACAGCATGATGCTGCTACCACCATGTTTCACTGTTGGGACTGTATTGGACAGTTGATGAGCAGTGCCTGGTTTTCTCCACCCATACCGCTTAGAATTAAGGCCAAAAAGTATCTTGGTCTCATCAGACCAGAGAAACTTATTTCTCACCATCTTGGCGGGCTTGCAGTGATCTTAGTGATGGTTGACTTTCTACAACTTTCTCCCATCTCCCGATCTGCTTCTCTGGAGCTCAGCCACAGTGATCTTGGGTTCTTCTTTACCTCTCTCACCAAAACTCTTCTCCCCCGATAGCTCAGTTTAGCCGGACGGCCAGCTCTAGGAAGGGTTCTGGTCATCCCAAACGTCTTCATTTAAGGATTATGGAGGCCACTGTGCTCGTAGGAACCTTAAGTGCAGCAGAAATTTTTTTTTAACCTTGGCCAGATCTGTGCCTTGCCACAATTCTGTCTCTGAGCTCTTCAGGCAGTTCCTGTTGACCTCATGATTCTCATTTGCTATGACATGCACTGTGAGCTGTAAGGTCTTATATAGACAGATATGGACCTAATCAAGTCCAATCAGTATAATCAAAAACAGCTGGACTCAAATGAAGGTGTAGAAACACCTCAAGGATGATCAGAAGAAATGGACAGCACCTGAGTTAAATATATGAGTGTCACAGCAAAGGGTCTTTTTTAATAAATCTGCAAAAATGTCGACAATTCTGTGTTTTTCTGCCAATATGGGGTGCTGTGTGTACATTAAGGAGGAAAAAAATGTACTTAAATGATTTTAGCAAATGTCTGCAATATAACAAAGAGTGAAAAATTTAAGGGGGTCTAAATACTTTCTGTACCCACTGTATATAAATGTATAAATAAGATAATATAATAGTTAACTATTATGATAGATTTCTTTTAAATTTCATGAATTTGTCACCTTAAACCTTGCATGTTTAATTCAGTGTTTACTTGCTGTTTAGTAACTGTAGGTGAAATTGACTAAGGCAAACATTTACACCAAATTTCTGTCAACATGCAGTCAACAAATGCTCATTCCTCACCCCTTACTGTCGTTTCAGTACTTACGTACTTCGGTGAAACACAAAGGCGGGCGTTGGTATAAGCAAATAATAACAAACTACACTGATTTTATCTTTAGGTCGAACGGTTTCTTTTAAGAAAATCTTCAGTTGCACGTATTTAATCTATTGTGTCTCGTAGAAAACGAGATTCGTTCCTCTGTGTGTGTGTGTGTGTGAGTGTGTGTTTGGGGACCTCCAGTGCACCTGACGATTAGCCCCATAATCTCTGGCTCTGTTATTAGTCTTTCCTGCGGTGTGTTAGAAAGGTGTTATCTGAGATACCAGAATCGGCTGACTCCACACCGCTGTGTCTGTCTGTGTGTGTGTGTGTATATGTGTATGTGTTGTGTCGGGTGGGGTGTGGTGTGAGGGGAGAGAGAGAGTGTGTGCTGTGATGTGTGTGTGTGTGAGAGAGGAGAGAGAGAGAGAGAGGTGTGTGGTGTGTGTGTGTGTGTGTGGGAGAGTGAGTGTGTGTGTGTGTGTGTGAGAGAGGATGTGAGTGTGTGTGTGAGAGAAGAGAGTGAGGAGTGAGTGGTGGTGTGGTGTGTGTGGGTGTGAGAGAGAGAGAACGTGCGTGTGTGTGGTGTGGAGAGAGGAGAGAGAGAGAGAGAGAGAGTGTGGGGGGTGTGTGTGTGTGTGCGTGAGAAGTGAGGTGAGTGTGTGTGTGCCTGTGTGTGAGGAGTTGTGTGTGTGGGATGTTGAGAGCGAGAGTGAGCTGAGTGAGAGTGAGTGTGTGTGTGTGTGTGTGGTGTGTGTGAGAGGAGAGTGAGTGTGTGTTGTGATTGAGAGAGAGAAGAGAGAGTGTGGTGTGTGGGGGTTTGTTGTGTGTGTGTTGTGGGTGCATGTGGGAGTGAGAGTGAGTGATGTGTGTGTGTGTGGTGAGAGAGCGAGGAGTGTGTGTGGTTATGAGAGGAGATGAGAGAGTGAGTGAGGATGTGAGTGAGTGGGTGGTGAGACGAGAGAGAGGAGTGAGTGCGTGAGTGAGGGTGAGAGAGGAGTGGTGGTGTGTGTGAGAGAAAGAGTGAGGTGTGACTGTGGGTGTTGAGAGAGAGAGTGAGAGTGAGTGAGTGAGTGTGTGTGTGTGTGTGTGTGTCCGTGGCCCATTCTTCACCGCCACGGATTAGAAAGGATCAATTCAGAGTGGCCGCTGGCGGTGCTGTATCTCACCTCATACACATCCGGCTCCTGGATCCTGTTCATTTCCCGCAGAGGAGTCGTGGACGCAGGCCTGCGGTTTTGTCAGGGCAGCGGCAGCGGGATTATGGGAAATAAAAACCCTCATTTTAGAGTTCGAGTGCTGGGCTGCTTTGGCCGTGACTTCCTCTTTTGATCGGACGACTTTCATTCAGACCCAAATTTCAGACGCTTTCAGGTGAATAAAAAATGAGCGCAACTTGTAGTCGGAGGAGAATCTTTATAATTGAACGTTCTGCTGCTTTCACGAGGTTAAATGAAGGTTAACGATGACAAAGACTACTGAGAGGACACGCAAAACATAAAGCAATTTCAACATGCAGCGCTGCAAAAAAATCAGCAGTCTTTCTGTCTCGTTTGTAGTAAAAAAATATACTTAATATATTTTTTTTTAATCAATTTATTATATATATAATTTTTTTTTTTCCTTCATTTTTTAGTGTACTGAAAAGGGAGACAAAAGACTGCAGATTTGTAATAGATTTAGAAAGAAAATATGTATACAAATGTACTTGATAAGCAAATACTGTAGATATAGAAGTAAGACTTGTTTTCCGAGATATATCTTGAATATTCAGTTTATTTCTCTGACCCCTTTGGCAAAATGCCACTCAATCTCATTACAGTTATAATCTATGCTTTTAAAACAAGGAACGACAACACAACTACTTGCAAAGCAGTAAATAAAACAAATTTAAGCCAAGGGATGCTCTGAAATCTATTATCTGAAAACAACAAATTTACAAAACTTTCATTCTAAGTAAAGATCCTGTTTTAAGGGATGTTTATCATTTGTGTTGTCGTGTTTTTTGATATTTGAGTATTTTTTTTATTATATATATAGATAATATTTAAAGTAATTATATATTAAGGTTAACTAATAATATATTTATTTCAGTGAGATATTAAAGTTATTTTTTAGTGATTTTGTCATTTTTATTCTTTTTTTTCTTTTTAACTAGTCCTAACTAGTTTTAGTTATACGATTCAGTTATTATTTTCGGTAATTTTGATGTGCGTTTGAATTTTTATTTTAATATGCTAAATATTGTATTATTGTTATTCAGTTTCGTTGTAATTGGTTTAGTGTTTTCTGTAATTTTGTATTTTTGTACTTATTTTTTTTTAATTATCTATATATATATATATTGTTTTGAAATTACTAAAGGGTTTGATTATTTTTGTTTTGGTGTAGTTGTATGTCCACTTAGATTTTAGTCAGTTATGTACTTTTGTCATTTATTTTTAACTATTTCTAAATAGTTTTAATTTATTTTTATTTCAGTTGTCTTTAATTCTCTGTTAGTGTTTAGTACATTTATGTTGTTGTTTTTTTCATTTGTATTATTTTTAAAAATGTCTATTTTATTTTTTATGTCAGTTTTTATTGTAGTTCGTTATTTTGAAGTACTGTATTTCTGAACTAGTTTAACCAGCGTAAGTTCCTTGGTTGAGCAGCATCAGTGCAGGATAAACTGTAAGATGTAAAGAGCTCAGTCTTTCTTCGTGGGTCTCTGCGTGAGGCTTTTCAGTGTGTTTCTGAGGAGACATCAGTAGTTGTGAGTCTGTAATTCTTGTTTAGTGTTCGGCCGCCTGCTGGAGCGCCGTGCATTTAAGACACCAATCAACGACGACTGCAGCCGATGCACGCATGCTTAACACCGCAGAAAGTTCACGTTTTACTGACCATTACAGCGTCTGCATCACATCTGCTGAATGAAATCCAATACCTTTCTTTGTCATTTCTGCTGATATCAAAAATAGTGTGTTTTGCTCAACAATGTCACTTTCTCACTAAATATGATGCCTTTTGTAGCATTTTTGCTTTTGACAACCATCTGTAGGTGATGCAGTCTTGTATTTCTCATAATCAGCAGAAAAACACCACAGACACACGATTCCTATCTGAATCTAGAAGACTGATCAGTTCAGTCGATGTCACATTAATCCTGATTTCAAGGTCAGAATTATGGCCGGTGACAGAAGAAAATGCAAACATGATCCAGATGTTTTCTGCCGCATCTGTGGATGTTTTAATGCATCCAAAGCAAATTCAATTCTTTGACATGAAATGGAATATTTGAACATTCGACTCCATTTCCACTTAAATTATACGTTTTAATATTTTTAAAATAATATTTTAATAAGGGCATTAAAGATGATACTCACTGCGTATAATCGATACATATATATTGCAAAACATATATAATGTAAAAAAAGGCAAAAATGCAAAAATAAATAGATAAAAAGTGCATCATAACTTTTCATACTGTCCCTGTTAAAAACAAACAAAAAAAGTACAAATGCAAAAAAATAAACTGAAAAAGAATGAATGAATAAATGAAGGAAACATTTTTTTGTTTTGTTATTTGGTTTTCATACTGTCACAGTAAAAGTAAAATGTATAAATTAAAAAAACTAAAATGACATCCCTTTCATACTATCCCTGTTAAATATAAATAAATAAATAAAAATAACCTATAAACTAAAAATGCTAAAAAAAAAAAATGAATAAATAAAAATCGCATCCGTGTCTTTTCATAATGACCTTGGCAGTAAAAATGCTAAAATGAAAAAAAAAAATTGTGAAATAAAATTTATCTTTTTATTGCCATTGTTGAACTCAGCATCATCAAATGAGATAATATTATGTTTTTTTTGCAAATCAGCAGAATTGTTTTTAAGATGAATGCATGCGTGTGATTTGAGGCCGCAGAGGCGCAGACAGATGTGACAGCGCAGAGAGCAGAGGCGTCCCTCATGACTGCCTGTACATAATTGATTGTTTATCTGCGGGCTGCATGAATGACAGACGCACAGCGGTGTCTCCATCCACACACAGGTGTGACGCCTCTGACCTTCAGCTCATCCTCTCATCTCTGTGTGTGTGTGTGTGTGTGTCTCTGTGTGTGTGAGTGTGTGTGTGTGTCTCTGTGTGTGTGTGTGTGTGTGTCTCTGTGTGTGTGTGTCTGTGTGTGTGTGTGTTGTGTGTGTGTGTTTGTGTGTGTGTGTGTGTGTGTGTGTGTGTGTGTGTGTTTGTGTGTATGTGTGTGTGTGTGTGTGTCTCTCTGTGTGTGTGTGTGTGTGTCTGTGTGTGTGTGTGTGTCTGTGTGTATGTGTGTGTGGTCTCTGTGTGTGTGTGTGTGTGTCGCTGTGGGTGTGTGTGTGGTGTGTGTGTGTGGTGGGTGTGTGAATGCTTCTCTACATTCACTCTTTGGGATGGGAAGACTGTCATTTCCAGTTGCATTAGGGAAAGGTAACTCGGACATGCTCAAAATGACCGCATGATGGGCTTTCAAGCCGGTTAGAGTGACAACAGTGCTTCCTACAGCGAAAAATTCCACAAATACAGCGCAATATAACATTACACTGATTTAATCGAAAGCATCTAAACACTTCAGAGGAAGTGATGGTATGTTTTATACTCAATCAAACTCTTGCATCTCTTTATGATTGACTCCTTTTTCTAATAATATATGTCTTATATATAATATAAACACACACACACCCACACACACTAGATATATATAATATGGTATTAATATAAGTATGTATAATATTATATAATATATTATTATATAACATATATATATATATTTTTTTTTTTCATTTTCTTTTCATACTATCCCTAATAAAAAAAAAAAATCAAATGATGAATGAATGGAAAATAAATAATAGCATCCTTTTCCTTTCATACTGTTTGCTGTAAAAAAAACTAATCGTAAAAATCTTTTTTAAAAAGAGAAAAAAAGAATGGACGTATGAACTAACAAACAAACAAATAAATAATCCATCGCACCTTGTCATTTCATACTGTTTCTGTAATAAATAAATAATGAATGAATAAATAAATAAATACAATTACATTATTTTCATACTGTCCTTGTTAAAAAAAAGTAAAAGTGCAAAAAAGAATGAATGAATATACAAATAAAAGAAAATAAATATTCATAAATACTGCTCATTTTCAAATTATTCCCTGTAAAAATACCTGTTTATATATATATATACGTATAAGTCAATTTACTTGAGAAGCAAAATATTGTAAGATATTAAGACTGTTTTCAGAGATTAACTTGAATTTAGTTTATTTTTTTGCCTTTTGGAAAAAGCATTAATCCTCACTACAGTTTTAATTAGATTTATGCTTAAAACAAGACCGAAGAAAAACAGTTTGTCAAAAGGGTAAATAAAACAAATTAAATTCAAGACATATTCTCTGAAATATATGATCAGAAAACAACAAATCTTACAAAACGTTCATTCTCAAATAAATGTATCCCTTTTTGTCATTATATTAACACTTCGATTGAGATTTTCAGTTTTTATTGATTTTCTTGTCATTTGTATTATTTTTAAATGTTTTTTATATATATATATATGCTTCTCTTTAATATATTTCTCTTTTATTTATTTTAGTTGTAGTTTGAAGTTGGGAATTTAGGACGTCAACTTATTTCAGTTTGTGAGCCAAAGCAGCATTTCTAGTTTTCATATTTTATATTATTTCAGCTTTATTCTGAAAGTTACAGTATGTTTTTTTTTATAGTTTTGCTATATCTCTGTTTATGATTTGACCTTTTAATGAATCTAAAGCAGACATACGGGACGCGGTTTATTTATTCGTCAGTTCTTGGCTCTGGTGGATGCAGTAATGATGGGAAATGTTGGCGGCCTGCTTTGATATGAAGCCAGTGTTCGTTTCCCTCTGATTTTATATTAATTAGAGGACTTATGACAGCTCTGAAGGTATTTTATGTAATAAAAATATCATTTTCATTCACACCTGCGAGGTGCTTCCACACAGGCTCTAAAATTAACACTCGCCGAGAGCCAAATGTGAATAAAAACTGGACCCAAACCACAACACTGTATGAGCTTTAGAGAGAAATGCATCAAGATATTGTGATGTAAAGGATCTGAGTGAACTACATCTGACACACAAACATCCACCCTGATGAGCAAACAGCTTCCTTTTCATACTGTCCCTGCTGAAAACAACTCAATGAATGAATAAATGAAAAAATTACATTCTTTACTCTTCATACTGTCCCTGTTAAGGAATGAATAAATACACATTTTATTATTTTTTTCCATACTGTTCCTTTTTTAATACTGTTCTGCTTATTGTGAAAAAGAAAAAACCCCTGCAAAACTGAAAAAATAAAGGAATAAATAAATAAATATTGCAGCCTTTTCTTTCCATACCGTAAATGAATGAATGAATGAAATAAATAAAATTAATATAAATAATTAATTAATTAAAATCATTCTTGACTTTTCATACTGTCAGTCACATAAGTAAATTAAAAAAAATTCATCAAATATAAATGATTGTGTTATTTTATTCATACCCTGTCCCTTTCGGAATACTTGTCCCTCGTTAACAAAATGCTAGATAAAAAAATAATACTGCATCCTTTCTTTTATACTGTTCCTCGTTCCGCAACAACTAATCACCCCCCCCCCCCACCCCCGCCCCCCCCCCCCCCCCCCCTCCCCCCATCATCAATCAATCATGCTATTAAACTAACTAATTGCATTCTTTTCTTTTCAGACCTTCCTGTTGAAATGCAAAACTGAAAAAATTAATAAATATATATTTTAAAAGTATACTTTTATTATACTGTCCCTATAAAAGAAAAAAAATGCATAAACAAATAAATAAATAAAGTGAGTGTGGTTTCATGGTCAGTACATTTTCTCAAATAGAGTCAATTATAGGGAAAAGAAACATGATTCTGTTTGCAGTTTTGAAGGGAATTTCATTTATGCGATTTGAATACAGTTTTGATAATAAGAAGACTGTCAGATCTTACTCTCTCTTACTTTCTGAAGACGCTCTCATACAAACAGAGCTTGAAACATGTGAAGGGGTGGATTTAGTGATTTTGGGGCCCCCAAAATATATGAATGGGGCCCTATGTATTTAATGTGGGTGGGTTTTCGCATTGGTCTGAACAAAAACTGCAGACGTGATTATTGAAAATGCACATTGATTCTCTGCCAGCAGGAGGCGCTTTGGGAACATCAGAAATACAGCAGTTTCCCCAGTAACGACTGTAAACAAAGCAGCGCTGCGCTCATAAATGCTACTTTATCAGATAAAATTAAAATGCCATGGAAAGTTTTCTGAAGACAGTCGGTTCCCTTCATTCATTCATATAAAACTTGAACTAGTGAGAATGAGAAAAGTGTGAAAAAACATAGCCTATATTGAGGAGGAGAGTCCTCTACTTGGGTTCTTATGAATAAGCAAGCAGCATTTAAAACAATAAACATATCAAATGCACTGTTGCTCAATATTTAATTACTGTATTCAACTCGGTGATAAACACTGTAAACAGCAACCGTTCTCGTGTCAGCGCTTAATGCGCATCTCGTAGATACAAAGCATTTTAGGGGGCCCTTGGCTTTTGGGGGCCCAAGGCGGTTGCCTACCTTTGCCTAATGGGTAAGTCCGCCTCTGAGCCAGACGTTTATATAGAGACTTTGAGCAGATCAGCATTACTGACACTGAGCGCTTGATTATATCAGCAATAACATCATCACACAAATATTCTTTTCCAGTACTGTTTGTTTCACGTGTCATATTTCAGACCTGTAAAGACTGATAATCGCTCTGCTATGCAATAGAAACGATCATATTTGCTTGTTAAACGATCCTCCAGGTTGTGTTTGAGTGTAGAAATGTGCAGCGCTCAGTGAAAGCTGTTGAATCACATGCTCGCGCTGTAATTATTCCCTCGTTTGTGTTTATTTCTGCTGGGAGTTTGTTTGCTGGAGGATTTTATGAAATCTCAGAGATGAATGTATCCCACAATTCCTCATGGAGAGAAAAAACACACCTACAGCTTTCTGCTTGTACAGCGTTGTTTTAGTATTAATGAGATACTATTATAAATTTGATAATATAAATTGAAGTTTTATTTTTTATTTTTCTTTCATTTAAGTTTTTTAATTATATATTATTATTTTGTTGTGTTTTTTGTCATTTTATTCATGTTTTTTTTTAACATAAAATTGTTTTCATTGTTTTTATTTCCGTTTATTTAATTATTTTCAATTTAAATTATCAAGTTAAAGTAAAGGTAAAGTAAGTTTTGAGGGTTTTTAAAATATTGTTAACAGTTAAGGTTTATAGTTTCACGTTAACAATTTTTCATGGCTTCTTATTTTAGTATCATTGCGACATTTAGTATTGTTTATTCAGATTTGAAATTAATTTTATTTATTATTATATTTCATATTTGTCTGCTTTTTTCCGTTTTTTTTTAAATATATCTTTATGGTTTGTATTATTTTATTATATTTCATTTTATTTCAGTTAATTTTAGTAAAAACAATTATTTTAATGTTTTGAATGGTTTATTTTAGTATGAATGCGTACTATTAGTTTTATTCTTTAATTTTATATTTTACAGTTTTTGTAATGTTGTTCGGGTTTTGTCATTTTTAATTTTTCTTGTTGTGCCTTTTTTTTTATTTTATTTTTTTATTTTTAGTTATTTTAGTACATCGAGTTAAACTAAATTAAAATGAGAAATATTGCCTTGACAACTAGCTGAAATAAGTTTAAGTTTTTCATCTAATATTTATATTTCAGCTTTAAAGTGTACTCATTTCAATTAACATTTTTATGATTTTGTCATTTATTTTCGTATAATTCTTATTTCATATTTTCTGTTGTATATATATATATATCATAGTTTCAATTTATTTCTGTCATGTTTGTTTAATATCTATAATTTTCTATTTCAGTTTTAGTTATATTACTACATCAACCTAAACTAAATAAAAATCAGAAATAAAATAATAGCTGAAATAAAATAAGGTTTAACATTTTTTGAATTTTATTTCAGTTCAAATTTATTTTATTTCAAGTCTTTTTTTGTTTGTTTTAGTAACAGTAATACATTTATGAGTTAATATTTACATTATATTTACATTACATTTAGTCATTTAGCAGATGCTTTTATCCAAAGCGACTTACAAATGAGGACAATAGAAGCAATCAAAATCAACAAAAGAGCAATATACAAGTGCTATAACAAGTCTCAGTTAGCTTTTTAAATTATATAATACAAAGGAAACAGATAGAAAAGAAAAAGAATAGAGCAAGCTAGTGTTAGAGGCTTTTTTTGCTTTTGTTAATTGTATAATGAATAAAAAGAAAACAAATAGATAGAATACAAAAAGAATAGATAAGCTAGTGTTAGTGTTAGTAAATTAATAGAGTGCAAGTTTAAAAGGGTGCAAGTTTTTTTTTTTAAAGAATAGAATTCGAATAGAGAGTGCTAGAGTTAGATGGTCAAATAAAGATGGAATTATTTACTGAAAAATGACAGATTTAATATCCTAAATTTCACCGTGAGGAACTGACTGGCTGGTGAAAAGCAATTGGTTTGATCAGTGTTGACTGATGAAGGTGATTGAGATCTCATGTTGACTCAGTGTTTTTCTCTGTAGAGCACGATGAGTGTGCGTCCGGACAGCACAGCTGCGATGAGAACGCTCTGTGTTTCAACACTGTCGGCGGCCACAGCTGCTCCTGCAAACCCGGATACACCGGCAACGGAACCGACTGCAGAGGTGAGCCCCGCGCCCGTCTGCAGTCACCTGACCCGTCACATGGCCCATCACATGACCCATCGCATGGCCCGTCACCTGACCCGTCGCATGGCCCATCACCTGACCCGTCACATGGCCCATCACATGACCCATCGCATGGCCCGTCACCTGATCCGTCGCATGGCCCATCACCTGACCCGTCACATGGCCCATCACCTGACCCGTCGCATGGCCCATCACCTGACCCGTCACATGGCCCGTCACCTGACCCGTCGCATGGCCCATCACCTGACCCGTCACATGGCCCATCACCTGACCCGTCACATGGCCCATCACATGACCCATCGCATGGCCCGTCACCTGATCCGTCGCATGGCCCATCACCTGACCCGTCACATGGCCCATCACCTGACCCGTCGCATGGCCCATCACCTGACCCGTCGCATGGCCCATCACCTGACCCGTCACATGGCCCATCACCTGACCCGTCACATGGCCCATCACATGACCCGTCGCTATGGCCCATCAACTGACCCGCGCATGGCCCAATCACCCTGACCCGTAACATGGACCGTCACATGACCCGTCGCATGGCCCGTCACCTGACCCGTCACATGGCCCATCACCTGACCCGTCACATGGCCCGTCACCTGACCCGTCGCATGGCCCGTCACCTGACCCGTCACATGACCCGTCACATGGCCCATCGCATGACCCGTCGCATGGCCCATCGCATGACCCGTCGCATGGCCCGTCACATGACCCGTCGCTTGACCCGTCACCTGACCTGTCGCTTGACCCTCTGTCCTCTCTCTGACCCGCAGCGCTGTGCGACGGCCGCTGTCTGAACGGCGGCTCCTGCGCGTCTCCCAACATCTGCATGTGTCCGCAGGGCTTCAGCGGGCAGAACTGCGAGACAGGTAAGATCCAGAACAAAGCCTGAGTATGTGAATATATATATATATATATAATGCATGAATCAAATACATAGTAATAGATAGTTGATAATATATATATATATATAATAGGAGAGAGTAATACATTTTAAATTGTAAAATATCATTATTATTATTATTAATTGCAGGCCGATAATATATATATATATATATATTATTATTATTATTAATTTTTTTAAATCCAATATAGGCAGTTTTTTTTACTGGGAAGTCAAAAAAAGTGCTCTTTATATATCAATATAATAAAGATATATAACAGATAACACACACATTATATACGAGAGGTAGTCAACTTAAAACCAACATGTGTTCTTGTCTTAGGAAACACTTTGATGCACAGTTTTTATCCACTTCAATGTTGGATACTGTAGATATATAATATAATATATATAATATATATATATAATATATGTGTAGGGTGTCGTGTGTGTGTGTTAACCAATACAATAAATAAATATTTACTATTTTAGAAATCATAGATTATTAACACTTTGTTCTAACAAGT